>WPIO01000139.1:600000-795000 GCA_009760855.2 Cristatella mucedo | reverse complement strand
CAATAAAAAAATTATAAAAAAAGTTGCATTCCCATTCAGTTGCCCTGAGTCTAGAACTTGCTACCGATTGGCTAGCATCACGTCGTGTCCTGATTTGAAGGCTGATCGAAAGTTCCAAACTGTTCCTAACTCCATTTGCTCTAGTTACTAACGTGGCGTCGCGGCTTCGGCACCAACGCGCTCGGACCGAAAAGTGGCAATCGAAAAGGTGGCCGAGCGCTACCACTCGGCGAATGCCAGTTTTAAGCCCCAAGGCCTTCGAGCACGGCTGACGGCGGCTCGTAGGTGCTGCCTCCATGTGCGCAGGTGCATGCCACCCGATTGGCGGAACAGGGCAGCCAAAAAGAAACGCCCACGCCTTGAGATAGCAAGTCCGCGACCACGGCGCTGGGGATTCGGCGTCGATGGAGAGCTACCGGCGTCGAGCACCAGCACGGATGTACAGCTCTCCCTCGGCGCACAGAGCACCGCTGTATTGCGGACCGGCGATACAGCGAGTGGCGCAATACCATCCTAGCCCAGCACCTAAACCTTAACCGAATGCAATTCACACGACTTAAGCCTCTACCCGGAACGGCCATGAATTATGATATTGCCTGATTCTATTCGTTATAATTCGGATACGAATAATATTTCGGCAGTCATAATCTTGGCTAATGTAACGCGCCCCCGTTTCACTCGTCGCAGTGAATCGTCCTTCGTGTACTTGCGTGCTCGCTGAAGTGGCCAGAAATCAGTCATAGCGATCACCAACTCCAATACGACGCCCAGAGCATTGCCCAACTGCCGGGCTCAGAGAGAAAGACATTACTCAACTATCATATTCGTGGCCTGAGAGAGAACCACCCTGAATAATATGTGACTTGCGCCCTTTCGGCGCCCTATCATAAATTACGCAAACAGCTTTTGGTAGTTATAAGTCGGAAATCAAGATTAGTATGTCGGTTTTACAAAGAGGGTACAAAGAGCGGCTTCCACCATCTGTCAGAGCTCAGCCGCTCAAGCACAGCATAGCGCTCGTAACGATGCTGCTAGTCTCAGCGGACGCGTGACAAATACGGGCGACTCCTGAACCTTGTATTAAGTCTAGCGACTTTTAGGTGCAGCACTAACGCACGTAGGTGTGTCGACAGTAGCGAAACGCGGTAGTGACGAAGAGACTCATACTTTAACATAACAAATCCGTATTCCTGAAAGTCAAGTGGACCGCAATGGAGAGCTGCAGGCTTTCAACAGCCGCCGCGATATGAGCCAATGACTTCGCGGCCTAGCTCTCAAATCAGCTTAAATCCCAGTGCGAACTACGGAAGCACAGCTGACTTCCTATTGCATGGCATCAGCTTTTATGCAGTCTCAGCCACTTTATCGCACAATTGGTTCCTTGCCGTTTCATTTCAGGAACCACGAACAATGAATATCGGTCATAATCTGACCCATTTAGATTGCCGCCATTTCAAGCGGTATTGGTAATATTGCCGATGTAGAACCCTGTCGTTTCGTTATCACCTAGGGTTCTACTAAAAAGTGACTTTAAGGGTCTTCTTGCATGGTTTCGTATGCTTGTATGCACGATGGCTTGGGTGTTCTATATAATAATAGTGTAACCGAGTTCCCGGGGTCAAAGGCTAGTTCCCGCCAAACCCCGCCATACTCCGGCCACGCTGCCGCTCGCCATACCGCCAAGTCACGGTAAGACGAGCGGCCGTCAGGTTAAACCTCTTTATAATAACGCATTCGTCAACAACAACAGGGGAACTAAAGATGTCTACAGGGAGGGTCCTATACACAGTACACTATGGGGGCGCAAGACGACGCAGCAAGAGCGAATAAATGTGTTAGTTGGGGTCAGTCGGCTTCTGCAGCCTGTCGTTGTACCGACTCCGAATCCAAAAGTACGAGCGTACGCCGTCCAAAACCCGGCTGGCTGAGTAACTGCTTGGCTAGTCCGAGCCGACAACTACCACAGTCGTGAGCTTCCACCGAAAGACGCTAACACACGGTGGGGGGTCACGAACATACTAAACGGGGAACGCAGAACATACAAGTCTCAACAACGAGCGAGATATCTAACTCTGCTCGGGCCTTGGGTACTCGTTCCCTTGCGTGCGTGGCAGCATCGCCGGAGCACGCCTGCACGAATCCAGGTGCATAACTCAGCGAGACCGGGAGCCTCCAACACCATGACTTACTTGGCCAACTTCCCGTACCCAAGAGCCCCGGTGACCTCGGGTCACCACACCTGCCATAGGTCCGACCCCGGCCTAGCCGGTGACCCTAACCCTCATTATGGCCAACCTGCCCCAGCCAACCTGCCCCAGCCTGGGTACAATAGCAACAACAAGAATAATACATTTGTTACAGCGCCCTCGGAGAACTCAGTCGCTTTCTAGGCACTTCACATTTGCTGTAAAGGAAGCATGATTGAATGGTCAGCGGTAACAAGTTCAATGTAATATAATTAGTGGTGAATATGCACAGGATCAACATGCAAATACGGTATTTGGCAGCATGCACTGTATCAGCATGCATAAGCACACAAAGGACGAATCGCAGGGACCCACTGAATTCTGTCTTAAATAGGTGCGTTTGTAATTTCTTTGTAAAGGTAATCAAGTCAGGGGATTTCGGGATGCAAGTCGGGAGTGAGTCAGGCTTTGGGAGCGTACGAACTAAAGGCACGGTCTCCAGCAGATTTGAGGTTAATACGAGGTATAGGTGAACGATTAGATTCCGAAAAGCGGGTGATACGATGCTTGGCCTGGTGGGGAAGTAGATCTGAGAGATAGGCTGGAGCCAAAGAATGAAGTGACCTAAAAGTGAGCGACAAAACCTTGAAGTCGATCCGTTGCTTGACTGGTAGCCAGTTCAAGTCGGCGATAAGTGGTTTTCTTACGCAACGACATCTACTCTCCTGCTGCCGACTGTGACTGATATCCTTACCAGCCGTCCTGAGCTGCCACTTCTACTCACAAACTCAACTGACCTCCTAATTCAGATTCGCAGCTGTTGTGAACGTATGCAGCTCGGTTCGGCTTTCTTGCAGCTGCATCGCAGCCCCACTGGTCATAGCTGGCACCTTTGGCTTGGGCGATCGTTTAACGAAACACCGCTGTAGTACGCAAATCTTTATTAAGGCCTCAGGGGAATCCCGCCTGACCCCTTGTGTACCGATGAAGTTTCTCTCCTCAGCAGATTCTCCCCTCTGCTTTCCCCTATAGACAGTATGAGGATTTTGTAAGTCACGTAGTCACGCAGCCATACTGGAGGTTTGATAGCTCGCGACCTGATGTATAGGCCGCACAGGTCACAGGTCGAGGATCCGGATCCGTTCAAGACTGCACTGCTCAGTTTGTCCCTGATAGCTGATGGTTGTAGGCTGTCGTTCACAACCTGATCAACCGCTGGCGGAGCCGATTCGGGTAGTACGCACACAATGCTGGGTAAAGCATTTATATATAGCCTACAAACGATTCTCTGTGGAGTCTAGTTGCCTAGCGTCGGCACTGTTATCCTGAAGTGTGTGTTCATCAGTCAGCTGTTTCCATTCTGTAACGAAACACGTTGTCTTAGTGCGCAACGGAAGGGCTTGCCCTTCCATACCAGATTAAATACGAAACGTCACTTACCTTGCGTTGAACTATGTACGGGCCTCACCAGCAACGTAGAAGTTTGATGCTGAGGGAGGCCAGGTGATTTTCGCCAGCAACACTTTCTCAGTCTTGAAAAGACATACTTGCATTCAACTGTGCTAGTGCGTTCTCTCTTTTGCCGAGCTTATTGCTATTCGAGTTCTTGGCCACTGTATTGTACGCCTACAGGATACGATTTCTGTACCGATCACAGATAGCTATAGTGGCAGCTGGGGTATCCTAGCTGTCTGGGCGATGCAGTCTCTCCAACGTTGCATCACAAGGGATTTGAGGTGTCCCGAGCCCAAATACTACACAGTTTGTATGCGAAGACTTGAGTCGTAGCACGTATAGGGGTTTTATAGAAAGTATACAATAAGCAAACGCAAAAATCCCAGTCTAAATCCCTGCTGGTCTGGACGAACAAGTAGTCGAAGCAGGTCACCAATAGTTCTGTTGCACCGATCGACACTGCTATTACTGGCAGAATGAGCAGCACTAGAGTGATGCTTTCCACGTGAAGCAGTCGGCAGACTTCGTTCAGTAGCTTCCACTAAAACTCGGCACCTTGGTCACTGCACAGGCTGTTCGGGATGCCCCAGACGGGCAAAACATTTCGGACGAAAGCTGCCGTCTCTGAGAGCTTGCTCGGTGGAAAGACAGCAACGACGTGCGTCGAGAAATAGTCGTAGTTGACCAGAAGATACTTATTTTCATCAGAAAATCGCGATGGGTTGCACTTTATGTCTTCTTCAGCAAACTCAAGCGTCTAGCTTGGTGTCAGCGTCTGACCAAGAGGACCCTCTTATTTAGGAGCTGTTGATCGGCGCTCCCGACATGTCACTCAAGACTTAATCCAATCGTCGCGTCGTCCATTCCTAAGCAGATCAACAGCTCATAGGTCGTCGAGGTCTTGTAGGTAGCACGATGCCCCGTAGCTGGGTTGCCATTAAGAGCCCTTAAAGCACCCCATCGAAGTGTTGGGGGCAACCGAATTCGAGTACCATCTACAGCGAGCCGTCCAGTTGCCGTGTCCTTAAAAGGATACTCAATTGCAGTACAAATCTTTCAGTATTTTCTCAACCTTTATCTTTTATTAGACCGGATTGCTGGGGATTTCGATAATTCGCAACTCTTAATGGCAATTGCTTTCCAGCAGTATCACCAGTGACTGCTTGGGGCCTGCACTTCGAATGGCTTAACGATGAAATGACGCAATGCCAGCTGCTTCCAGTCGGACACCTGACTGGGCAGTGGCATACACTGTATCTGCCCGGAAGACACTGTCGACTAGCCGGCACTTCCACCTGGTGTCTTTACCAGCAAAGGGTGGCTCTGTCGGTACGCTAAGACGCTTCCAGCCTGCCCGAGTCGCTTGCATGGACAGAATTGCGGCAGCTTGATTAGTCACGTCTTTGCAGACAGGCTTACTCTTGCTCAGACTTCGTGCGTTTACATATCAGGATGCTGTGTTTCTATCGGTCGGGCTTCCACCACTCCCTCACCAGTCGGCTCCATTTACCCATGTGAGCTCTATTTAATAATAACAACACTTCGACGGCCTTTTTGACTCCCATTTCAAAGCCTTACATATTCTTATTTCTCGACTATTGAGTCATACTTCGCTTCTATTTCACTTGTACGTCTATTGCTCGGATGATAGATTTGCATGATTCCCTTGCACATTTCTTAAATAACTACCAGTTTATTCTCAGGCTTCAGGCAAATCTCGTATTCGATGCATATATAGGCAACTGCCTCAAGAACAGGTTACTTCTTTGACAGTCGCTACAAAAGCTCCTGCGACCAACCTCGCTCAGATCTTTGCAGTGAAGAAAAAGTAATGTGTAACGTATAAGGTGGCTTTACTTGGTACATACTAGCACATATGATACCCTCAACCAGGTTGAAGTAGCCTAGCATTAAAGATGGCTTACTGCAAGTGAAAACAAATATAAAAAAAGGTACCAGCTGCTCTCTTTCACATTTATTTACAGCTCCGTCTGCATATGGATGAGAGTTGCAAGGTGTGGCATGTTCGGAGCCAGTCACCATAGTTATGCTCACTAATACAGCCCTAAACGTTCAGATTATACAAACGGCTTCTGAAGATTTCTCTAAAAGCAGTCGACTAACTAGCACCGGTCCAGTTTACTTACTCAAGAGTTCCATGCCGAATGCACTCTAACACAAACCTCTTGCCAACACACACAGACGACTGAACAACTTACAATTGTCACCGGAGGCAAACTGTTGTTACTGCTACAATCATTGTGGGAAACTATTTCAAAAAGTCCACTGTTCAAGGCTGAGATAGAACAAAATTAAAAGCACGCGCTTTTTAATCGGAATTATAGAAGCTTCAATGGGATGTCAACAAAGACAGTAAAACCAAGCAGTTACTGCAAGTTACTGCAAGGGTCGCCATCGAACAGCTGGTTACGACCTGGTTATGCTGAGCAAGCTCAAAACCAACGCGAGATTCCATTCGTCACGGATGGCATGTCTTTCCCCATGCAGACCGTTGGCAGATCGATGATACATCAGCTGTGCCACAAACTGCTACGATGAACGAACTTAAATGCATGGTACTTTCCGGTGACCAGTTTCGACAAGCTGCAAGTGATATAATTGCTGCCTAGTCATCCACCTCTGCTGGGTAGCCATTAGCTAGCCTGACAAGATCAAACCTGGCTGGTGCTTCATGCAGCACACAGGCTCGGCACTGTGTGCCTTATGCCAACTAAGGCCCCTAACGTAGTGTCACTCTATCAGAGCAACAGGTGCCATGGGCCTGTTAGTCTATTTTGACCGTAGAATAGATTTTCTTGACGAAAAGACTGCTTGCAATGAAGCCAGCGGTACCTATAAAAATGAAGCAAAAATTCATGAGGAAGAGAGCACACTAAAGCCAAAACTAAAGCTACACGAGTGCAGCGACGGCTATACTGCCACACTGGCACATTGGCTACTTGTCCCGGCTAGTATCTAGTCCTAGCCGTCAAAGCTGCAAATGAAACAAGCAAACCTAATGTGCCTCAAAATGTGATTTGATTGTACGGCCATAAAACGAGGTAATAACGATGTAATACTCAAGTCTAAAGTGTGACTAACAGAATGTTCTCGTTTTTGTAAACATCGAATGACAGAACAGGAACCCAAGCCCCTGTCTATAAGAGATATTCTGTGCATGACAACACTTGAAACTCACAACCAAACATAAGCATCAGTGATCCGTTGCAGCCTACCCATATCTAGCTAGCAACCCCCATCCAATGAACATGGACGTAGAGCTAGGCAGCAAAAATAGTTAATCTATCACAAGTGCAGGCACGCCACTATACTACACAGCGATCAGGTTGAATGCTCGTTAGCACAGCTAAGAGGAAATCGGCTGCTCTGTCTCTCGAAGTAAGGTTTGCAATACTTCCGGATAAAAAGCTGTCTTTAAGTATAAAGCAGTTGTCATTTCTAATAATTATAGCGGCAGGCCATAACGCGTTCGACGTATTTTAACATCCCAGCACAGACCTCAAGATAGCGTCAAAAGAGTCTATGCTCAGTTAGAATTACCTAAGGCCCAAACAGTATTGAGTCCAAACTGGGCAACTTAAGGTAATGAAGACCAAATGTTACTCAGTAATCAAACCATTTCTTTTCATACCATCACGACAGTCGCCATCATGACCACACAGCATGAACGAAAACATGCACAGCATGAACGAAACCACGCAGCATGAACGAAAACCCACATGAATTACACGCATTCATAGTCTACATAGGATTCATAACTGAACTTTTTACAGTGCCCAGGGTCTCAAGATATACTCAATTGCTTAAAGGCTTTCAGCCAAAAGCCATATTACAGTTTTCTACAAATTCTCTTATTTTGCAAAGGAAAATAAACAACGATAGCTTTCGTAGAATTCTCTAAAGCCCTAATAAAAATAATGTTACATTTGTATAGTGACCTCAGAGATCTGAATCTCTTTCTAGGCATTTAAATATGCTGTAAAGGAAGCATGCCCGTGATGAGAGTAGAGCACAAATCAAGAGAACTAACAGAACACTGGCCCAGTAAACCGGACGGACGGGGGGGGGGGTTGCAACAAGGCAGGTGGTTTTCGAAATTTTTTAATTCCAGCAATAATGACTTATATAATCAGCAATTTAACTAATTTCTATATTAATTTTCAACATTAATCGTATCCCCTGAATAAGCGAATTTTTCAGACCTGCACTCTCTCTCTCTCTCTCTCTCTCTCTATATATATATATATATATATATTATATATATATAATATATTCTGTATGATATATCTATAATATCTTCTGCTACTACACCATCTTGCTGCTTGACGGAAGTGTGCCATCTTGCCACGTGACCCAAGTTGCACCATCTTGCAGCGTGACGACTTCTTCACTTAAATTAGTAGAGATACAAATGTGGTTGTTAAATCAGAATATATATATATATATATATATATATATATATATATATATATATATATATATATATATATATATATATATATATATATATATATATATATATATATATATAACGAACGCTCGTTTTGCACAAGCTGGACTACATGCCAAAACAATCGAGTTTAAAAAAGGACTGCAGAGCAGAAAGTCGGGCAAAAGGTCAACGAACACGAGCTACTGGCAAGGATAGCAAAGAAAGCTCCCATACTGTGTAAGCCAACAAGACAATAAGTGAGCATGGCAGCACAGAAACCGGCAGACCAAAGATTACAGGCAAGGATTGGTTCAGTGTTTAAGGTGCTCTCCCCGACCAAGGTTTGGCTGAGGTCGTGGGCTCGAGCCCCGAGGCATATGTGAAGCCCCTTAATAGAGATTAAGTTCTTTTGGGGCACCATACAGATAATTATATTTTTTTAGGTATTCTTTGCCTGTGAAATTAAGTTCACTGTTTATGGCAGCTGCAAACGTCGATCCTACGCTCGACGTTGGAGCGACGAAGCATATGCTGATGCATGCTTGAAACATACTGCGAAGTTGGGGTGTGGCTCAGTGATTGTGTGAGAGACTTCACAGCAGTAAGGGCACTTTACTGCATTGGGCTCATAGTGAATAAATATGATTACATGCGAACCCTGGACAGTGTTGCTGTGCCAAGTGCATGACGACTGCAGACACTCATTTTACTTATCAATAGGACTGCCATTCGAAACATACTACCAAGCTTGTGCTGCAGTTTCTCGACAAGTCTCCCCTCATATCGCGCACTTTCAGTGACTGAGTCAGATCTCACACCTTAACCCAATAACATCTATAGGACGATGTTTGGCTTCTGCTAAGTGTGTTAGATAGTACCATCAGATCACGGGCCGAATTACTGGACAAATTGCAAGCGGCTTGGCATGCTAGACATCCGATGTAACTTGGACAGTCGTCCATGCCTGCCCAAATTGCAAAAATGATCACTAGTCGGGAAGGGGCCACATCCTACGAGCAGTAGTATTTATATGGCTAGCTGATTCAACAGCTTCATGTATATAGCAGCAGAAGAGTCTTAACGGCTATCACCACCATTTGCATTGGGTAATAAAGGATCAATCACTGCAGGACTCAAACCCACGAACCGAGTCTTGAAGAGTGAGCGCCTCATCCTTCGGCTGAGACCCAAGGGCTGCTGCCCATGCTGTGGTTGGCATACTCAAAAAATCGTGTTGGGCTGTTGTGTTTATTTTGGAATCAATTTCACTAGTTTGAACTTTAGGCATATATGTGTGTGTGTGCCTAAAGTTCAAACTTCAATGTATATATATATATATATTTATTTATTTATTAGGAACACGATATGTTGAACTTACGGATACACTAGCCCATTACAAATGGCGGCTGCATGGCAGTAGTTATCTTGCAAACTATCTCACAGTTAGAGGAAAGTAAAAAAGTTCATGCTACTACAGCCTTTAAATCAAAGCCAATAAGAATCTTCCTGTGCAGCAAAAGTACAGTGCCTAGAGAGAGAGAGAGAGAGAGAGAGAGAGAGAGAGAGAGAGAGAGATTGAGTTCTCTGCAGGTACTATATCAAATGCATTATCATTGGTATTATTGTTATTATTATTATTATGGTTGAATAGGCCTTCACGGGTAAAGCCAAAGTCACTTCAGGCTACAGCATCTTATATAAGCTATATTATTTCAGGATCACATGCCCAGCTTACAAATACGTACAACAGTGTATTGCAATGACTTGCACACAAACTGACCAACTAGAAATGATCTCATAGGCACATGACGTTAAACAGCAAGCAAAACAGCGAAGGACTGCACGATCAATGATAGAGCCTGCACGCTAGAGGTCACACTCAAGCAAGCAACCTCTTACCGCACATTAGGCCAAGCGCACCACTGAACAAGGCCATGTAACCAAAGTAGAAGGCGGTTTGGAAAAACCCATACATCCTGCAAATAGGAGCACAATTCAATTTACATCGTTGATGCAACCACATTGCATGTCAAAGCCTAGCCCATCAGTGCCAGTGGACTGCTGTCTGAGAAATTAAGCAACGATTGAAAAACTCTTTGTTCTCAAGCAGGGTCAAAGTTCCCAAGTCAGGCCGGAACGATAGGATCAGTGCCTCTGGCCTGGAGCACCGGGCAAGCATGGGTGTAAAGCAGCCAGACCAAGGTAGCAGTGGCACAAACGTCACCGAGCACTAATAAACCCCGAGCAGACGAGCCTTTCAAAGGTGACCTTAATGCATTCACTAACCTGCACCAGTTTTTGGTCTATCCAAGTCACCCTATTATCCATTTTAGAACAGCCCTGCTTATGCAGGAGTGTGCAGGCGTGTGGCATCCATTAAACAACCGAAATCCACATTTAATTTAAACAGTGATTCTAGATATACGAGAGGATCGAACATCAAACATTCAGCAACACAGCTGTGGTCCCCAAGCATTCCCTGCATTCGTCAGAAAACAAAGTAGAGACCGATCAGCCGCTTTTACTTTCCTCCCGAGCCTACGAATAGCCAAACCTCAAAAGGGTAAAAGTCAGCACTTTGCATGAGACCAGACATGCATTCACTCACACAGTCAAACAGCAAGCACTTTTTTATTTATTTATAACATAATGATTTTGAAAATGTAAAAACGTTGGGGAAAATTAGCAACATTACAAGTGCTTTTCGACACAGTCGGCTCCAAGCTACAACTGGGAGCAAAGTGCTGAATTAAGTTGTCAGTCTGTTTCGCTATACTGGAAAGCTAACGGACGCATGCATATTTGCAGCGCTGCTGTGGGCCACGGGCTGCCTATGCCGGATATCTACTCCACCCACCCCACTAGCTAACATTCAGATCAGTTCAGCAGCTGCAGATTGCTGCAATTCACACGGCAGCACAAGGGAATCGGATGCACTTTCAAATAAATGAAATGAAAATAAGAGAAGGCCTTCTACGCAGCACCCACCCAGTGAAACTTGACAATTTAAATACCAGCAGAGGTAAAATGCGTGAGCCTTTACTGGCAGTATGGGGGGAGGAGGAAGAATCGCCTGCCAGCAAGCAGCTGCATCCAAGTCCATCCAGCAATAGCAGGTACAACAAAACTCAGAGAAACAGAGTTACTAGAGGCGCCTCTTCTTGTTGGTTCGGTTTTTCTTTCTTTTGGGGCCTAAAGTCTGGGCAGCTGCTGCGGCAGCAGCGAAGAGCACACAAACAAACAAACAAAGGCCGATACATCCTATTCTTCACGGCAGAGCGATAAGAATTGCCGTCGCTGGCAGCACGAATGCATCGATAACTAGGCACCGTGCGTGGCATTGCTTGGGTATCACCGTGCAACCAGAGGCTTGCAATGGCTTAGGCTGAAACAGGAAATGCGACAAATAATAACAGCGGTCTGTGGAGCCGGTGCAGCAGAAAGCCTTACTTGGTCTTGAAGAAGAAGTAGTACGCTGCGTAGAGATACACGTATATAGCTGTCGAGGCCGACGAACTGAAGCAGGTCCACTGCCTGCAAACGAGATGGGGGAGCTCGAGAACATGCTATTCTGCTATTCGCTCAGCAGCGAGAGCTCTAGAACACGCTGGCGCTCAGGCTGGCACGGCTAAACGGCTGACCACCAAGCTACAGGGCTGCATACCATCTGTAATCTTCTGCGTTGAGCAGGAAGTAGGCACAGACCACTGTCACGCAGGCCACGACTATAAGCAAAATAACAAACACCAACAGCATAAAGCCATAGACGTAGTAGATCTTGTATGCCCAAAACGAAGTAAAGATGAAGTACCTGCAAACAAAAACGGGAAGGGGAGCTCATTTGCTCGCCAGCGCCACCACTGCTGGTCATTCTTCGCCGGCAAAGCATAAGACGAGGCACGTGCTGCAAAGCAAGGTAGTCGACGCCAGGGCTGGCCTCGTACATTTCGATAAAAATTGAGCCAAACGGCAAGACGCCTCCTAGCATCGTGATCACAGCAGGCTCCATGAACCACTTCTTCTCGGGTATGGGGCGGGGCACGGCGTTGACCCGGCAGGGAACGTCTGCTTGCCCAGCGATGTTCCTTCCAAGCACGGTTCCGACCAGCGTCAGAGGCAGAATGACGAAGAGACATATACTAGCGACAGCAATCTAAAAGAGAAGCAGAGAAAAGAATGTGCTCAGTCAACATCTGTCAGGGCGCCAGATAATAATAGTAATAATAATAATAATGCACTTGATAAAGTGCCGTCAGAGAACTCAATCTCTTTCTAGGCACTTTACATTTGCTGCAAAGGGAAATGCCGTTGAATGGTGACTAATATCATGCTTGATAAACATGAATAACTTGGTTAGGGTGACATGCACAGGGTCAGCACACAAATGTGGTTAGTGGCAGCATGCAGTGTCAGCACACATAAGCACATGAAGGACGAATCACAGGGACCCACTAAATGCTGTCTAAATAGGTGTTTTTAAGTTCTTTTTAAATGTGGTAAAGTCAGGGGATGTTCTGACGCAAGTCGGGATGGAGTCAGACAGGCAGAGGAAACACAGCAATGGAAGCCACCGAAGCAGCAGCAGCAGGAGGCCACCCTGCTGCTGCTGTGGGCGAGCTGTACGCACCATCGTGACAAACGGTATGGCACGGGCTGCATGGTAATAAATAGCGATGAAGTTGATCAGGAACGCCACACCGCACACGAGCCCGGGCAGCAGAAAAGCGCTGAGCAGCATCTGCTTTATCCACACTTTGCCTGCAAAATGAGAGTACGAATAGGGTGACCTCTAGCTAGCAGCAAATTAATTCGATTAAGCAACTTGTACAGGCTAGGACCCTGCTGCTAGCAGGCACCCACTTTGCATCAATTCGGCCGGCAAGCGACAGCAGTTGCTCGATGAAGCAAGCATGCATTTGCCAAATGCAACAGGCACAGACTGGCCAGGCTCTCAGGGGGGGGGCGAGGCCTGCAGACGCAATCACCTACCGCCCATCCTGGCGTACAAGCTACCCCCGAAGTAGCCATTCACGGGTGACGTAGCAGCGTACACAAATATTGCCGTGCTCAGCATCGATCCTCGCCTACAAAATAGGAGCACTGCATGTAAGCAGAAGAGTACCGTGCCGACCTGGTTTGGCCCAGGCGTTAATGTGCTCGCCTCTGGCGACTGAGATCGTGGTCTCGAGCCCAGCAGCAGCATATGTGAACCGTAAGAGTTTAATTTCGCTTAGGAGTGCTATACTAATGGTTACAGACACATTTTTTTTTATTTAGCCGAGGCATGCAACACAACAGAAGCCGGGAGAGGGCACACTGTTCGCCGGCACACCACACACTTGCCCAAGCTAGTTCGGCTGCTAGAGCACAAAAACGAAGATCCTCTATTCGCCAGTCGCAAGTAAGCGTGGCTGCTCTCGGGTGCAGTGCAAGGCAGCACTGGCAGCAAAGGTGAGACAGAAACAAGCACTCCAGGCCTGGTAGCTAGCCCAACACCACCACACACCCCCAGCTCGAGAAATCTTCAAATGCTCTCCTGACAGACTGGACAAAGCTGGACAGCAACAGAGCACGGCCGGTGAGTACAACGGTAGACAACTGTGTCACTACTAAGATCGAAACCTTGGAACTGAACCTACGAAAACAGCAGCCTCCAATCGCAGGCCTTCCCAATAAGGCAGTACCCACCCGCCCAGGCCCCCACCTCAAACAGGCTTGAGACAAAAGCGTGCACGCAGGACAGTTAGGTGCTGCTACTGCCCGTGCCCAGTGCAGTGAAAAAAAGCTGGCACATACTCTTGATAGAGATCGCCAATCATGGCAAACGTGATGACCGAGGTCGTGACGGTACACACTTGTACACCGGCACCAATTAGTGCCGAGAATAGCATGCTGTAGGCCGGCGGTCGGAATACGTCTCCGTGTACTTGCTTCCAACCGTACTCGTCCCCAAGGTCTCGCTCCTAAAAACGCATCCATCACAAACGGCTCACCAAGGCAGCTGTCAGTGTGACCTGCACTGTCGTTTTGTGCAGGCTTTGCATCGCAGATCCTTGGAGCAGGCAGCAGCTCAAGAAGGCATAGGAAGCCCGAAGCTGCATCACACAACAGCACCAATAGCTGCGTATTGGGCGTCATGCAAACGAAGGTCGAGGCTACAGTGTCAACCCAGCCCATACTACAGCTAGTAGTCAGCCTACTGTTGTGCACTAGGCAAATCTTATGTTTGCAAATCAGCAGCACCATCTTCACATTAATAGGATCTCGGAGAGCGTACTGACTCTCTCTCTCTCTCTTCCCCCTCTCTCTCTCTCCCCCCCTCTCTCTCTCCCCCCTCTCTCTCTCTCTCTGCAATATATCCACAGAAACTATAAAATATAATTCATTTGTAAAGCGCCCCAAGAGAACTTAATCTCTATTCAGGCACTTCACATATGCCTCGGGGGGGGGGGGGGGGCTTGAGCACACGACCTTAGCCAGACCGTGGTTGGGGCGAGCACCCTAACCTGCTGAACCAAACCAGCTCTATAAGTCGGAGGGGTGGGGTTGGATGGGTGACGGTACTGCCTGTGCAACACAGTAGTTACCGATACTTGCTGATGAAACATTGTCACGCTGCACAATCCAACTCAAATCTCTAAACGCAGTCAGCCCTTTGGTTGCAGAGTTGTGACATGCATATCGTATAGAAATTTAATTTATTTATACAGCGTCATAAGAGAGGTCTCAATCAAGTGCTGCACATATGCCGCAGGGCTCGAGCCCACGACCTCAGTGGCCAAAGGCAAAGCTAAGTCACCCCTCGGCCGAACCTCATCCTTCGACACGTATACATTGTGATAACGGTTGTCAAAGACTTGAATGCTACACAGGCACGTCAAAGAACACAGCTCGTCTGCCACTTGGTTGCTAAACACGGAGCGCTAACTGATGTCCAAACGTAGCGAGGCAAATTTTTGAGGTTCAGCCTCCTGAAAACGTGATTAAATAAAAAAAAAAACAGCGCCAGGAAACCGACTTCTGTTAGTGAGCACCGAAAAAACCTTGGCATCTTTAGGAATCCACAAACTCTGGGCTTCGGCTTCAGTGCTCTACCGACTTAGCTATCAAGACTCGATATTTTATTCGATGCTCAAACAGAGCTGCTTTAACGAACTTGCTTTAAACTTCCACTCGCCAGCTTCGAACTAAACCCAGGTGCTCTGCATGAATGCAATTGCATGCATAAAAAACAATTTCCTATGAGATAGAGCTCTTGAAGACAAACTCATAACGAGCTAATTACACAGATGACACTGAATTTTTTAGTTCACAATCTACCGAAGACTATCAGAGCAATACTTAGCAGTAATAAGACCAACCTAATAGTTTTTTGGGCAATCCTCGTGCCAGGCTAAAGCCTGAAGAGCTCAACCCTCATACTGATTCATCTAACAATATTCCTGTGACGACTGCCTCTAATCTGGACATGCAATTCCAAAGCGATTCGTCATTAGATAAGTACATTGCCTCCAGTGTCAAGTCAGACTACTTTCATCACAGGGACATCGTCAAAAGCAAGGCCTGCTTAAACAAGAATACGAAATCCAAGCTCATTCAAGATAACTGCAATTCATTCTATTCAAGGATCTGTGCCCTTTATCACATGCAATTGTGTACAACTCAGCTGCTCGTCCAGTGTGTCGTCAATGGCGCAGGTCCCACATCAGCTATGCGAGTCTGAACTTCAACAGGCTCCTCATCGAATCGACTTAAAAGATGCTCTCTCTCTCTCTAGCTTAAAGCTAGCTGAACTCACTTTCACCAGCCTACTTATAAAATCCACTAGCTTATCCAGTGCGCTCTCTACACCACCAGCCATTCCTCGGCTTCCAGCCGTCGTGCCCAGAAATCTAAAGCGATCAGACCTTCAGTTATATGCACTGAAAGCCTGAAACTTGCTTCCGACTTCTGTTACTGCCTGCATTAGCTTGAAATAATTAGTCTCATCAAAAGACAGATGCGTTATCCATGAGAGCTTGCCTTTTTTTTTACTCACGTGTGCTTTGCATACTTATCTGTGTATGACTCGGTGCATGTTAATAAGCAGGAGTTCTACTAACCGGTGAGCCTGAGTGACTTCTTGTGCGCTTTTACATGGTGGCCTAAGCATTACATCTTGCATATCAATAAACTTGATTATAGCTTCAGTTGCAGGGAGTCGAGGTGTCTGGATTAGATTTAGTTCCCTTACGGTACTACGCAAAAAATTGTAATCCCACTAACATTAAATCGAATGTTTGGGCTCAGGCACTCTACTCTGGCTTAGGAGACCATTGAAGCAAGCATGCTTAATATGTTTCAGAGCAGGAAAAATGGCTCCGTCAATAAATCGACAACAATGCCCTATATACTTACCATATCATCTATCTCCTCGTCTTTGCTATATCTAGCATAGTCTTTCCGTAAGGTTCTTAGTAAGATCATGAAGACAAGACCCACCAAAAAGATAACCATCATGAACGAATTGAAGATAGAAAACCAATGTATCTACAAAGCATAGGAATGGCCACACTGTTCTGCTAGGTCTGGGTCACATATACAGCATGTGCACTTGTTAAAAGTGTGGTAGCACCAGATTCTCTCTGGCTTTACAATACTCGAAATAAATGAAAACACAATACCTTTAACAGCAGGAGTCAAATAGCAATAATCAACTATTCAGAAGTATACTTGTAAATCTCACGAAAGGACAACCCATACCATTCAAGCAGAAAACATAAGAATGGTACAAAAAAGAATACTCAGCACATAGCAACATTTGCCTCTTGACACTCGACCGATGCGAAACTGTAATGATCACCAATGGCTAACCAAGCAAGGACCAAACAAGATAGCCATCGTCAAACATCGACCACGAGGAGCAAGGTCATCAGAAAATACGGAGTCCATCGCTGACGACCGATTAACATAGCCTGAACACATTAAGTATGCTTCTGCTCCTTCACGATGTCGTTAGGGGAATTAAGCAAACAATTAGCCATTGATCCCAGATAATTTAAGGCTGTTTTGAGCTTGCACTGTCGACAGAGCCCACAGGGTATGACTTTAATCGAATAGCTTTACCTAGTTAAGAGTAGGGAAAAGGAGCAAAAAAGATTGCCAAGATCCAAGGTCAACTAGATTGGCAATGGAATTAATCACACCATAGGTATTCCGGGTAATGGCATCACCAATAGCTAACCAATATAGACCTTGTCATGAGAAGTAGGCAGGTACCATGTGATCGAAGATTAAAAAGACTCATATGAAAAATAAATCATCGATAGGAATGAAACACGCCAAAAGCAAAAAAGCATGAAATCATGAAAGACACACAGACAGCCTTCGTCAATTGCTAAAGATATAACAGATAAAACGAGCACCGGATCAGATAGCGCCCTCTATCAGCTGTTTACGCACACTTAATTACCCTGTGCTGGAAAAAGCTCGGATCCAAGTATTTATCGAACCGGTTCTCAAAGGACACCGTGGACGGCTTGAAGCGCACCTGAAACAGACCGCCGCTTGCTTGCACAGAGGATAGCAAACATTGCATAAATGCCTTAAGCAGCTTGCAAACAATGCACACAGGGGCTTGTGCAATCGCTCTTACTTACCTCGTAGGTGAAGGCAATGGTGGCACCTTGTTCTAGTTTAACCTTGGCTTCACTGGTCAGGTTGACATCTACGATTCGGTCTCCATTGATACCGATGTCCAATCGCTTGTGTGTCCACAAATACTGCTCACCATTTTCAATTTCACCAACAATACCTGCCGATAGCACAACAGTGCTAGGATGGGTCAATCAGTTGCAGGAACAATGCACAGCCTACCAAAAAATGGCTGCAAGGATGAGCATGCCACGATACCACACATACCCCAGATGGGCAGATCGTCCAAATACATCTGATACCAGTAGTGATTTTTCACGGCATAGACAAAGGCTTCTAGTTGGTCACTTCCAAGTACTAGGGAACAATACTTGGTCTTGGGAATATCGACTAAAAATATAGTAAGACAGCAGAAAACATTCTTACAAGAAGCAAAACCAAGTAGATAACATGATCATTCCAAAAGCAAGCTTGCCTTAAGCCTTCTGAAGCTTAATACCATAACTTACCACCAAAATCAATATCCAAACCACTGTATTCCAGTTCAATACCCTGTAAAGCTTCAGCCAACGTCTCATGATGGTGGCTGATAGTTTGCTTTGGACCAGGGCAAAATGGTAATGAATAGTACTCATACGTTTCCTGGCGATTGTGATACGGGCCGACTGTATTCATCCATAGGACTACCTCTTCCTGACTTTTGTACTACAACATAACAAACCGACTTTTATATAGCAATCTAAACTACTACATGAAGCAATCACTAGCAGGTATTCCAACATCGCATACAATGCATACGATGAAGACGTTATATCAGCTATACTCGGCCAGTTATACTCAAACTAAGCTCAACGGTTTGTACTGTGCTTTCATTGATAAACAAAAGGACATGTCTCGTGGGGGCTAAGGAATTCATGCTTCGGAAAAGAATTAGTAACCACAATAGGCCCAAAGCCGACTGCGACTGAAGCTGGGGGCCACAGCAGCTTCAGAACCACAGGCTCATGGGAAGGGGTAACTGCGCCCAACTCTTTAGTGCCAAACCCAACTTGCCAACATCGCCTGCACCTACCACGAACTCCAGTGAATTCCGGCCTCGGATGCCACAGGTTACTCCGACCACTGATATTGCATAACACAACGCCATCTACTCTCTTGCTGAAGACTATGGCAGATCCTTTCCAGCCGTCCTGAGCTGCTACTTACATGTTACTCACTACCTCAACTGCTCTCCGGGCTCAGCTATGTTTCTCACTTTCTCTTGGTTGCAAGAGATAAAGTCTGTTGGCTCCTGAATGCATACTAAAAGCCGGTTGGGTTTTGAGCGTACTATGCAAAACTCTCCTGAATAACACTCACATGGTCTGTATGGCTTTGTGGAGTAACAAACTGAGATACATAACATTACACAGCACTTGATGCTTCTCTACAGTACCAACCGCCAATAATTCAGGCAAGTAATAGCCTGCCTACGTGACGCCAGTGAGTTGGCAAAACGAGTCAGACTGAAGGACAGCTTAACAGATCGCACTCCAGTCGCAGCCAGATCGAAGCTCGGGATAGGAAAACGTCGAGGCATTGGCTCTTTGCTTTAATATGAGCTGATTTCGAGCAATGAGCGAGCATAGAGAACACGACAAGATTGAACAGCCACAGCTCTCTTGCACTGCTAACCAAATTAAGTATTCGCATTGTCTTACATAGTTTTCAGGCAGCTCCACGAAATGCAAGGATCATGTATAATAATAATAATAATAATAATAGTAACACACTTGATAAAGCACCCTCAGAGAACTCAATCTCTTCCTAGGCACTTTACACTTGCTGTGCCGAAAGCAGCAGCAGCAGCTCTGTAGCTAGTACCCAATATCATGTAGAGAAGCAAAACATCAGTAGGCACTGCAGGTACTATTCTTTTTATTATCTCAGGGCAGTGAGCCTGAGTAGCAGCATAACATATAGAATGTAAAAAGGGAGCCCTTTAAAAGCTTTAAATCAAGTAAGGATGCTAGTAATGTTGCAGTATGTTAGTGCAATACCATTGGCCAATGAAACAGTGAAGTTTGAATCAAGGAAAGACAAAGTTTAACAACAAAAATAGCAACAACAACCACAGCAATTGTACCAACAGGCATCACATTTTGGAACTAAGAAGAAAGAATTAATCCCATGTCATATTCACTCATTACCTCATTGTTTACTAAATTAAATAATTTCACCGTGGCTCCACAAGGATCGATCGGTATTACAAATGTCACCACAAAGGAACAGAAAACTTTGCAACCATACGACACAACCAAAGCAGTGGTAGTTACATGCAACGACCAAGGCTCTAGCAGCCACTCATCTGCCTGTTGATGCTAAGTTGGCACCAGAGCTGTGTCTAATCGAAGTTGCAGCTTTATTTAAGAGACACCAATGACGATAAGAATACTAGATAAGCTTAAGTAAAGACTTGACATATTTACATGGCAAACACTGCCTACTGGGTGGCAGACAACCAAACAATCACAGAAGGTTAACGATTAGTACAGAACATGTTTGCACACAGCACTTAATCTTGAACAATGCAGAGATGCTACGTGGGCACAATCAGGTGGGCGTACACACGCCAAAGCAATATCCAATATGTACAGTTAGGCATTTTTATAAATGTCGTTCAAGGTTTATTCAAACAAACTATTAGCGCACATCAGACAAGTAAGCACCACCGAACAATAAGGTTAGATTTATAAGAATGCCGTGGTCACAATGCAGTGAAATTATCAACTACCTACTCCGGCTGAAAATGGCTAGGAGGCAGCCACTCGATGTATCTTGGCACAGTAAATTAGATATCATAGCACCTTGCCATGGCTACCTATCAGCTAGTAAAGACCTCTTTAGGAAAGGCCAAACCTCTTAAGAAGCAGTTATTATTGCAAGCGTGTGTAGAGGTAATTGTAGGAGCAATCTCATGAACAAAGTAAATATCGTAACATGCTTGCACTTCCCAACCCAGATCGCCGAAACAATTTCTGAAGGAGGCAGTTCTTTATAGGCTGCTAGAGGAATGAAACCACGACCCAAGCTGTTACTTCGAAGATTCTTTATTGCTTGCTAAATCAGCTTTTCACTTTTGGAAGCTGGGTCTGAGCTCAGTGGTAAGGTGCTTACATTTTAATGATGTAGGCCATGGCTCCAGTCATGCAGCGTTTAATTTCGGTCTTCTACCACATTCGGATCTACTAGTCATTGCAATGAGAAGCTTAGTCATTGCAAAACTCTGCAGCTGGCCTTCTCTGTCGCGAACAACTCAACAACGCAATTGCTACATTACAACAATTCCCACCAACCTGCACTGGCAATCCATCAAGCCTTGGTTTGGCACAGGGGAAAGGTGTTGACCTTTAATGACCGATGTCTAGGGTTCGAGCCCTGTAGAATATATTAAGTGCCTGGATAGAGAAGATGATCTCTTAGGGTGCAATAAAACATGAATTACATATTACTGCTAAGGCTTTGTCAACTACTTTTAGGTCCCTTCACTCTCTTACTCAGGCCTAAAATTCCAAAATACCTCCCAATCACGATAGACATCATGCTCTCTTCCTAATCATTTAGCTGTGCCTCTAACCAAACTCAAATCATTTGGATACCGGGCCTTTAGTTCCAATGCTCCAGAGGTTTAAAATCATTCCCGACTGACGTCACGACATTCACTGGCTTGATAAGATTTAAAAAGAAGCTAAAACGCACCTCTTCCTCGCAGAATTTGCCATAGGAGTTGTCTTTTTAGTGCTTATTCGTGCTGACACTACATTGCATCACTAACCAATTGACTTTCTTCCTTTTCAGCACATAAAAGTTTATAATAATAACAATAATTACTATTAGTATAGAGCATAGGGAGTGCTCAAGCCTCACTTGCACTCGAGCGCAGAAGTAGAGGCAAGACCACCTAAAATGAACAATGGACCCAAAAAGTTCCAATTCTGGTATAAAAACATGATTAAAAAATATAAATATATAATTCATTTATTGAGCGCCTCAAGAGAACTTAATCTCTATTCAGGCGCTTCACATATGCCTCGGGGCTCGAGCAAAGAGCATTTTGTGGAGGTTGCATTTGCTGCAAGGGGAAACACAATTGAATGGTGAGTAATACTCACCATTCAATTGCGGTTTCCTTTGCAGCAAATGTAAAGCGCCTAGAAAGAGATTGAGTTCTGAGGGCGCTTTATCAAGTACATTATTATTATTACTATTATGGAATCATGTTGCCCATCTGCTAACATAGAATCATGTTGCCTGACTCTTGAACCGAGCTATGAATGTCTGTCACGTCATGGCTTAGGTAGGTATATAAAATATATAATTTATTTATGATTTACAGGGTACTACTATCCTGCTGCCGACTCTGGCACATCGATATTAGAAGACGTGTATATGAGCCCCTTAAGGCGTGCTGCCCCAGCAGCCGAACGCACAAGCTACAGCTTCGAATGCTATTGAATGTAATGTGATTGAGTAAACTGAGTTAGTGAGTAGGTCGGTAATCCTTACATCTATGCAAGCAATCAAAATTATGTTCTCGCCATCGATACTACCAGCTAAAGTGTGAAAATGCAGACGATTAAAGAAAACCAGTCGTGATTATGGTTAAATAAGAAGAGGGCAACCAGTTCTGCTGCATTCATGACAAGCCTAGGGAAGCCTGTGGATTCCGTTCCTTATGGACAAGTTGAGCTCTTGCTAAGGCACCCATACAGCAACACAGCCTTCAATCACGAATCCTGTTTGTAGACTTTAGATCGTTATTACATAGCCTTGCTGGTTCGGTACATTGTAAGGCCTGGCAGGTTGGCCAACAAACCTAGGAGAAAAATTTTGTAACACATACATCTACTAGCTCGTGTCGAGTTCATGGAGACACGAGCCTCTTGAACTGGTCTAGACTGGCAAACAATAGTGTAAAGCACATAGAAAGAGATTGAGTTCTCTGAGGGCAATTTATCAGGTGTTATTATTATTATTGTTAGTATTATTACCATAAAATAAACCTCGACAACCCAGGAAGGAAAGGTGCCAGTGAGCCCAGTCTCTCTGAGTGTGTAGACAACTTTGTGCCCTATCGCTGCAAGGACAAAAGCCAACCAAGTAGAGGTCAATGTTAGAAATCACACCTCATTTACCTGTGCTACTGCTTACTTTCCATCACGATTGGGTCGTGCAAATGCAGTAAACCAATGGAACAGAGTACAAATCCGATCGACTTCCAGGCATTAATCTTGCCACTTTAAAAAACGGAACCATTCAAGGGCGAACAGCCTGCAAGAATCTGCTGCTTGTGTCGGCACACTCGGGCAAATACGACGCCCACGACTTTCCCTGCCATGTTTCACTTCCTTTTCTGGCCTGCGGAGCTTCCACCCTGTGGCATGCATGCACGCAGACAGTCAAGCACAGCAACTTCACTCAGATGTTCTGCGAGCCATTAAAAAACCCCACTTTGAGCTAATACAAAAAAGTGCCAATACATTCAGTGTGAGCCGAGGTCATTTCAGTCTTAACCTGAGAAGCCCGGGTTCTATGGCCTGTTGCAGCCGACCTGGAGCACAAGAGGGATAAGACTGAAGGTCGAGAAGGACCCTCTTTACGAGTTGGCTGAGCTCACTATTCCTGTCACATAACTCTCAGGACTTGAACCTGTCCTTGTGCCACAACTAGGGATGATGACAACCATATAATCAACAGAGGCATCAAAGCATATAGCTTTGGGTAATGGATCAGCCGATTAGAGTCATCAGATTTCAATGTCACAAAGTATAATCTACTGGACGATGGCTCGATATGGACAAACAATTACGAAGCAGCTCCAATCTTGACAACCACTGCAAGCTGTTGATGGCTGTGCCGAAGAGGACCAGGGATGGTCGGCAGCATCGATGCCAAGCCAAGTGCAGGCCATCCCAAAAGATCGAGGAGGCCTGTCACGTCCTACAGTAGCAGTGCAGCAACACGGTACACTACACCAGTATTAGTCGACTAAACACTGTTGTACAACATTCTCTGCATTTGCCCTCCAGGCGTCGCAGAATCATATAAAAAAGTGCATGGCTACTCTAGATGGTCATAGTGATGCTTTACATTTAGTACTATCACCGGCTATACTCGACCACTGCCTGTCAAAGTACTGCCTGTGGTTGTAACACAAGCACGGGCAGCATGAACATGGTAGCTAGCCCACACAGGTCACCTACAAGATCATGCTGGTGGTGAATAGTATTGCATCACATCCTCGATCTCATTAATTTCCATGCAACACATATGCCTAACGAGCCCTAGCCTACTTCCTACAGGCCACTGAGGGGCTGCAGGCTAGAGAGCGTGGGTCCACACCACTACCTGAGCACACTCACCTGCTCGAACACACAATCGATCACTATAAGAACTACAACGACTATCCTCATTGGCCAGTTTGGCTGCAGATCACAGCGTGAAGAAAGCACAGACATGCTTACAGTCTTGACACGATTACCACGGCGATATATAAGGCAAAATCTCTCACCAGCTGAGCCCCAGTACCCCAACTTCAACAGCAGTTACATTTAAAATGAAGTCCGCTGAGGTCAGACCATGAAGAAGCCTGAAAGCTGTAATCGGCAGATGTATGCAGTTACAATCCTCAACAACTGGTTTGGCAGAGTGGTTAAGGTGCTCACCCGACCGAGGTCAGGCCGGGGTTGTGGGCTCAAGTCCAGTGGCATATGTGAATTAAATTAGATAAAATACTAGCTGACTTAACAGCCTCTTTTGTATAGCGACTGAAGAGCCTTTACGGCTCTCAGTATCGCATGCAGCTGCGATAAAGGATCACCCACCACAAAACTCGAACCCACAACCTCGGGACCGAGGTTGTGAAAAGCAACAGCCTTATTTGGTGTGCCATCACGGCTGATGTTCCTGAATAGAGATTGTTTTCTTAGTGCACTATGCAAATGCTAAATACCGGGTTGGGCCCAAGAGCAAGGTCAAGTTCTCTTAAGAGTTACATGCAAATCAATTGAGTGAATATTGAGTTATAGGAAAATGAAATAAGTTATATAAAAATGAACTATATACAAATATGGACGAAGCATTGACACCTTAAATTGGATAGGCAAAGTAAAGATCTTTTCTCATGCATACATACACTAGCTGAGAAGCTATTGAACCACTAGGGCATACAGTCAAGCAAGCCTGCAATATCTATTAGCAGCCAGCAGCTGCATAACCGTGTGAATTCGATCACATATCGAAGTGGCCAGCAGCGATGCCAAGCTACCAGTAAAGAAGAATAAAGGATACTGATATGACTAGCACGGACTGAATCTGAGACAGCACAGACCAAGCTGAGCAAGAGTTAGAGTTAGTTAAAAGGCAATGCATAGCACCACAGTTACATATTTACTCCACACAGGCAGCATGCTCATAGCTGGTAACAACCCAAGACAAGCAAACCCACCCTCTTGAGCAAATAAGGGCAGCCGAGGGCTAATTTTAGCAGTGGCAAGCTGGCCCTGCTGCATACTCATTATTCACAGGGTAGCCTGGGTTGCTGCAGACCGGCAGCACCAACTACTAAGCTGACTGCTTAGCGGGCAGAGCTATCGACCATTTCTCAGCAGCAGCAGTGGTAGCGATCCCTGAAGAGGAGCACTGGAAATTGCTTTCACACACAGCTCGTGTAAGATTTAGGCATACTAGCAAACACAACTGGTTAGCCGTGCATGAGATGAGACTACATATCAACGAGGACTACTGGATTCCCGAACAAGGAGCTCCCATCAAATGCTAGCAATCTAGAATACGATAACGACATTTTAGGAAGAGCAGGCTGAGCGACAGGTCGACAGTCAACCCTATCCATAAGTGCAGAACAAGTCATGCATCAAAAGGGGTCAAACGTGATCAATACAAATAAATGGAGTGCCAATTTGGGTTTCCATTTTCATGCAGATGATGCATCTGTGCTTTGATGACATCTTTCCTTTATAGGAAATGTAAAGTGCCCAAAGATTCAGTTCTCTGAGGGTGGAATAAAAATGTATTATTATAGATCCTTTCTCCAATCCAACAGGTCGAACTCGGGTTAGACCCAGGGGTAAGGTGTGCTAGCCTTTAAAGACCAAGGTCGGAGGCTTGAGCCTTTCGGAGTATGTGAAGCGCCTTGAGAGAGATAGAAGTTTTCTTAGGGCTATACACAATATGCAAATATATATATATCTTATGTAATTTAATGAATCTCAATCTGTAACCACAAAGCCACGAAGACAATGTGGATGTTGAGCAGGATATAAAGGAGATAAAGTATAGCGCAATCACAGCTTAAGGGGCTTTCGGTATGCATTTAGTAGCCAACAGACTTCATCTCACCAAACAGAGAGAAATGAGAAGCATAGCTGAGTCATGAGAGCAGTTAAGGTAGTGAGTAGCATGGAAGTAGAAGTTTCGGATGACTGGAAAGGATGTGCCATAGTCGGCATCAGGTGAGTAGTTTTCGTTGGGTAAGAATTGTGGAAGTGAGTTCAACAGCCTATACCTGTAGAGTACAAGCTTCTGTTGCCCTGTCTTTTAGTGGAGGAAGCATAGCATTATACACACACACACACACACACACACACACACACACACACACACACACACACACACACACACACACACACACACACACACACACACACACACACACACACACACACACACACACACACACACACACACACACACACACACACACACACACATATATATATATATATATATATATATATCTTGGTCTTTATTCAGTTAGAAAAGCTTTGCAGCCATCCGACTATCATTGTCAGCAATACATGAGGCACGGGAATGCTAAGTCTCTGTACTCCCTTGCAGCATGTATTGCTGGCGACGATAGTTCGATGGAAGCCAAGTTTTTCAAACTGAACGACCTAAAAACCAAGTTACAAGCTGCAGAATACTAGGCAATAGAAAAATCGAAGACTATAAATGGGTAAAACCAGCATATCTTATTTTGCATCTGCATAAAATCTAACAATATTTTCGAAAGTGGGCAGCAAGATCAGCTCCGCTGTTAGTTCTGGCTACTTTCAGCTAGATAATTGCAAAAAATGTGGGTTTACTTGGTCAAGGATGCTGCAGCTAAGATGGCTCATGCAGCAGAGACAACTCTAGACCTGTTTCTCACTACTTGGTCTTCCTGTCTGTGCAATAAGACACCCACAGCTTGTGAAAAACTATGCAGTTAGGCTTGTTTGCCGTTAGCTGCCACATTTCTCCTACTCTTGCTCAGGCCTATTTATACAATGCACTCCATCACCAGGCTTCCCATCGTGCCACCTGCTTTAATGACTCAGTTCGTTCAGCTGTGCCTCTAACATAACTCGAATCTCTGAAGACCGTGAGCTCACCACATAGGCTCTCAGGCAGACTGCACATCAGGTCATTTGGTCCCAAAACTTGGAAGACATTCGTGACTGACGTCACGACATACCCAGATTGGGCATTTAAAAAGATGCTAAAATCTGCTCTTCAGGGCACTCCTCATAAGGTTTAATTGCCTTGTGTGTGCTATGCGAGCTGACACAACACATGTGATCACTGACCAACTGAGTCTGTTTCCTTTCCACTCCAACATACGCAGTGTATAAAAAGAGATTCGGCTCTCTTAAGATGTTATACAAATGTCGTATAATCATTATTATTTCAAGTGGTTAGGAATTGCTAATGCACTATACCTGAGACCACAAAAACCCACGAGACTGACACAAAAGAGCACTCTTACAAGTGGAGCTCACACAATGTTTGACCACAGCAGCCAATAATAATCAGCAACAAATTTCCCTGAGCAAATTTTAACTACGAAGAATCAAACCGAGAAATCCCCTTAAGAAATGCAGCACAGGGAATGCTGAGCTATCCAGCTGGTTTACCGAGGAAGGCAAGCAATGCAAAACGTCTGCATTGCATGCATTGAACCCAACCTTAAGGGCTGGAGTGCTGCGCAGTAAAAATAGAAAATGCTAGCAGCAGGTTCTAGTAAGAGGTTACTAGAACGTTGCTCCATAACAGTTTATGCACGACGAGTCGTCGTCCAGTGACCAAGATTCACGGCCCCCTACCAGCCCTCCATCAGCAACCAACCAGCTCATTCCCATTGAATGCGCTGGCTCCAGCACTGCGAGCTCGGCTGAAGCGACATAACTGAGCAAGCAGCCCTCAATGCAGATAGTAGAGGTGCTTGAGTGTGCTACTGGATGGGTTTCCTGGCATCGATGTCACTAGACAGTCCGATAGACACTAGAAGGGAAACTGTGAACAGTGTACACGTCACTAAAATTGCGGCCATTGCCAGCTGCGTTGCATGGGGTGGCGACGTAAGAATGAATGGAGACGGCACGAACTTTGCCTTGTGTCGGCTCCACCAAGCGACACGATGAACGAGAAAGAGACCGAATGACGTACCAGATCCCCGGGTCAAACGCAATCGATGGTAAAATACTAAGCAGAGCGACTCTGCCGAAAACCGCTGCGAATAACGCAGCACGTCCACCGCCCCACAACTTGAGACGCTGGCCCATAAGTTTGGCAAGTCGTACCGGCTCGCCCGGCAGGCGGATGTTAGGAAACATTCATGGTTTCAATTAACTCTTCGCCCACCGAAGACCAACTATTAAAATAATGGTCAATGGTCTCTATGAAAGCACTGCCTAAGTCGCAAGCGCCCTAGCAGGGCGCAGCAACCAACTAAGGCGGTCAAAACGTTGACAGACCGGAAGAACCCTGCAGCGTCCAGAAACGCCGTGGATTAAGTACTAACAACGTACTTAACGTACTTACAGAAGCGTAAGCCACGGTAGTCCACGAATCAGAAAACTGCTCAATCAAAGCAGTCGTACGTGCAGACGATAACTAATCGCAAGGAGTCGAGTTTATTTCCTTTACCTGGTGGTTATGCTCGTCCCCGGTTACCACGATAGCACCGACAAGAAGCAGGAAAATGCACCTCGAAACCATTTTCCAACCTTTCGCTAATTCTCAATGTAGCTCCACTTTCCGAGATGAGCAGTCACTCTAGATGAACGCGATTCTACTGCTACGTCGGGCTGTCATTTAGGGGGATATGTATATATGGCGTCGCCACGTCATAGGTGGTTTCCCGGCAGGGGGCGCTGAATACAGCTTCTTGGTAACCGCTTCTCTGAGCTCGCGACGGTGGTGGTGCGTGGGAGGGGGTGGGGGAGGAGGGTGAATAAAAAAAATTAACTTTCGCATTCATCTTCGCCTGGGTTGCAGCAGCCTTCTAGTTGAGACATAAGGCATCACTCGCACAAATCATAGCATAACCGAGGACTCCGGAGTTACACTCGGCTCGGTGTTCGGATAGATCGGAACGCTACGTTCACTACGTCTATCAACCCAGATTTAATACCTTGGGGTAATTAAATCGCATAAATTGGCATTAAAGGTTCAGATTTGATAGGAACGTTTTGTGTCCACAAGATAATCTGCTGAAATAGACCGGATTTCTCGCAGGCACTCCCAAGTTGTGGGCGGGGCGACATGCTGCGGCCGTGCTGCGAGGGGCGTTAGGGCTCAATTAAGCCAAGTTTCCATGTCGCAGTTTCCGATATTGTCGGGATTCTAGGTCTATCGCTAGAGGGCCTGTACATAAGTTCTGAATGCATCTCAATGAGCCCTGAGAGCTGAAGGCTGAGGGCCAGATTCGCGATGTCTCACGTTCATGACCCGGTGGAAAAAAGGATCGTGGCCGAGCTGCCTAGACGTTAACGAGTGGACATCCTTGCCAGAATTTTGATCTACCACACGCCCGATGATTTGTGCATCATATAAAAAATTCCGTCTCATCGCAGCTTTTAAGCCTGATTCGGCATACGGCCGATCTTACATTATCAATACAGGCAACGCTGCAAACAGCACAGCACGTATGCGTTGCGCCTAACTCCGCCTAACTCCGGACTGCTACTGTTTGCTGCATCGAGGAATTTGAAAGAACGAACTTTAAACCATGATTTGTGAAAACAATGCTACCTGAATTTTTCGGAGAGGTACGCAGTGAAAGGGGATAGCTCTGCTACTTACTGAGAAGTACCGCAGCTTTCGGCTTGAAGGCGTTTTAGGAGATTCTTGTAAAAGAGCCCAATTGGGCCGATGTAGATCCCAAGCAGGCTTTCGGTATCTTCACTTCCTTGAGAGGACAAAGTTCCCACCTCCTAGGTAGAGAAACTGTTCTGGGGGAAGGTAACGGTTGGTAGCCGAGCTGGTTTGGTCCAGCGGTTAAGGCACTCGCCCCGCCCAAGGTCTGGCTGAGGTCGCGGGCTCGAGCCCCGTGGCACATGTGAAGCACCTGAATAGAGATTAAGTTTTCTTGTGGCGCAATACAAGTGAATTCTTTTTTTAGCTTAGGGCTGGCATCGCCGGGTAGGCTTGAATTATTCACTGTGCTACACAATTTCCGTACATGGGAAGTAAGCATTATCTACGTATTGCTAATATCTTTGAAGTAAATCAAATGGCCACTATTCCCTGAAAGCGTAGCTTTATTGAACAGGACAGTGACTAACTAGAAAATATAAAATTTGCAATGAGAAAACTGCAAAGTCGCGTCTTGTGGATCATATTTAGTTATTAAGAATACCAATTACAGCGGTACCTTGACTTTCGAGTGTCCCAACTTATGAGTTTACGGAGATATGAGCTGTCTCTCGGCCAATTTTTTGCTTTGAATTGAAAGCTAAACTTCTGGCAACGTGCCAGCTTCAGATACCATACGGCTAGGTGCCGCAGCGAACGTCGAAGTGAACCACGCTGCAGCATCCGCACTGCATCCGGTGCCACACTCGTTCACTTTAAGAGGTTGCAACGGAATTGAATTCAAGTATACGAGTGCGAGTGGGTGCGTCAGCGACGCAAGACAGAGGATACAGAGAGGAACTGAGTGTGGCAACGCAGGCCAGTAAAAGTAGGGCAGCGAAAGACGTACCGCTGCAAGACGGCGCCCGACGACCCGGTTGTGAAGGCAAGCAAAGGCTTGGCGGCTCGATCCCACGACCGAATCGAGCGAGCCACTGTTGTGCTTGAACGCGCAAAAGTAAAGAAAAACTGCGTTTTTTGGGTGGGTTGGTAAAAGATTAATGGCATTTAAATTCATTTTAATGGGAAAATGGATTATTTGAAATACGAGTAATTTGACTTACGAGGTCCCTCATGGAAAAATTAACCCAAGGTACCATATGTGTAAGTAACTTTTAACTTTTAACCTAAATCCTATTAAATTTCAAGCTGTAAAGCTATCGGTGACGCTTTCTCTGATATATTGCTTTCACACTTTACTTTTATCCAACCGATTCCACTCCTTGAGCCTAGATGTCAGCAGCTCAGCATCGGATTTGGTAGGACTATGGAACCTCAAGGATCGGATCGCTAAGGTCTCTTTGATGGTGTAGTACGGCGGTCTCTCCTCAGCCGCTCTCTTGGAGATGGTTAATCCCTCCTGAAGGAGTGGAGACGGGAGCTCAGGGCAGTGCCGCACCGGAGCGAAAGATGAAGGAATTTGGGGATATAAAATGAAAGGCTGGTTTGTCCCAGTGATTAAGGTTAGCGCCCCGGGGACCAAGGTCTGGCAGAGGTCATGGGCTTGAGTCCCGTGGCATTTGTGAATTTCTTTCTTGTATCAGCATGTAAACATGTTGGATTCATGTAAATAAAATAGCGATGTGTTACATATTACCTGATATTGTGTCAGCAACTCCATCTAGCGAGGAGCAATGGTTCACTTTACCTTGAAGATTTTACCTTTCAGATTTCCCTTGTAGTGCTCACATGGAAACTGAGGCACCGTGGGCTTTTTTCGATCACTGACAACTATGTCAAAGTATGTTTTGCAGGCTTCACACGTCTTTCTGACGCATTCATGGACGACGTTTTTCCCTTGTCGTGATAAATTGTCCGTACCCATAGATAAATGCATCTACTAAATGCACGCAAACTCTTGCCGCCGTGTTAATCAAATATGGCTGTTCACTGTTCTCATATTCTGCGGTGATAAAAACGTTAGGTTAAGGCACCTGCACTGTTAAATTAATATGCCTCACAGCGCGTGCTGTATGTGGGAATCTGATTTCCGTACAGAGCCTAACAGCAAAACTGGAGACTTTCAAATCTGCTCTGACCACAGAAGCAGATTTTTTGTGTAACCATAGCTGTCTTATTTTACTCTAGTCATTAGAGATTGGAAAAACACACTTTGTACCCAAGGCCAAAATAGGAATTCTGCTTCCTATTTATACTAGAGTTGAATAACGTACGCACAGTGAGCAGCTAGTTTTCTGCCGGCTGCCAGAAAGAAATATATCATTTTCCTTCCATAGCCCAGCCTCTCGCTTGAAGCCATCATGCGTGCGGAAAGTAATGTGCTAGGGAAACAGTCGCCGTCTACGGAACATTATCAGCCGCTGGCACGGGCAGCTAAAAGCCGGTCCCTTCTCCCAGAAGCTTAGCAGACCCAATCTAATTGTTATGTTCCAAAGTGACCTTTCTTTAGATGACTACATGAGCTCGACTGTTAAGTCTGCTTACTTCCAGCTACATAACATAGCTAAAATTCGGGCTTGTTTAGACAAGGATACCACATCTAAATTGGTCCATGCATTTGTGACATCCCTACTCGACTTATGTAACTCAGTGCTTGCTAGTCTAGCTGCCTGTGCAATCAGACAATTACAGCTGGTGCAAAACTCTGCAGCTAGGCTTGTCTGTCGTGAGCGTCGCAGTTGCCGAATCTCACCGCTTCTCACCAACCTGCACAAGCTCCCAATCAAGCAACGTACCAACTTCAATGTTTTTCCACTTATTTTCACTTACTTTTTGGTCCGTTCACTCGTTTTGGCTTTTTCCTACCTATCAGATCTAGTCCCCCACCTAGCTAAGCATCTTACCACCCGCTTTTCGAAATCTAACTGTTTACCCAAACCTCGTATAAATCTCAAATCTTTTGGAGACCGTGCCTTTAGTTCGCATGCTCCCGAAGAATGAAACTCACTCCCGACCTGCGTCACGACATCTCCTGACTTTTCTACATCTATAAGTAAACTAATTTATGACAGCATTTTGTGGATCCCTGTGATTCGTCTTGTATGTGCTTACTCGCGCTGACATTCTGCACGCTGCCACTCTGCACGCTGCCACTAACGATACTTGCATGCTGACCCTGTGCATGTCACCCCTAACCTTGTTATTATTGTTGCGTATTCAGCATGCGACCACTAACCATTCGATAGTGCTTCCTTTGTAGCAACTGTAAAATGCCAAGAAAGAGATTAAGTTCTCTGATGGTGCTATACCAAGTTTATTACTATTATTATTATTGTTATTATTATTATTATTATTATTATTGAAGGGGCTCTCATTCCTGGATGACCTTAAAATTTCTCGCTATCTTCCAAAATTTCTCGATCTGGGCTTGATGCTCTACATCAGTTGAGTTATTAGCATTAACTGAGTCTCGAAAACTAATTTAGAACTGTCACTATCAGAAGATTTTTGCTAATCAAATACAACATAAGGAAAGATCCGACTCACAAATAGCAGGAGATGCTCAGAAACGTCGTACCGAATTTTCTAGCTGGAAACTTTCTCAAGACATGGATGAGTCAGTATTATTTCTAAGCTCCTTATTTTTCCTTATGCTGTCAATCGTAGGTGCACTGAAACGATGTACGCTTTAGAACAGACGAAAGACAAAATTTGTGGAAAGAGATCTACAGTAAAAAATTATCAATCTTAGCGAATACTTGCGATATGACACCCACCTTAGTTGTTTACTGCTTAGTTTTTTCAAAGACCCTATTCTCACTGTCCTGCTCCTACGTTGCATTGATCTGCTGCTGCCATGCATAACTAACATCATTAATATGTCATTAGCCTCAGGTCATGTCCCAGCACCTTTCAAAAAAGCTGTAGTCAGGTCTCTTCTCAAGAAAGCAACACTAGACCAAGAGAACTTGAGCAACTACCGCCCAGTCTCCCTTCTACCATTCCTATCAAAGACACTGGAACGGGTCGTGACAGATCAGCTGAACTCATATATCGAAACCTCACACCTTGCAAGTAAGTTCCAGTCCGGCTTTAGAGCTAATCACTCCACAGAGTCAGCATTGCTTCGGGTATACAACGACCTACTTAGGAATGCAGACATGGGTAGAGTGTCTCTGCTTGTTTTGCTTGATCTTTCGGCAGCTTTTGATACCATCGATCACAAAGTTCTTCTAGAGCGCCTCTCATCTCGCCTGGGCATCACTGGCACTGCTCTGCAGTGCTTCAGGTCCTATCTCAGTGGGAGACTCCAGAGTATTGACGTGAATGGACAAAGATCATCTGAAGTACCTCTGAAATATGGAGTACCTCAGGGCTCAGTGCTAGGTCCGGTTCTTTTCACGGCTTATACTCTGCCTCTTGCTGATGTGATTGCCAAGCACAATCTAGGCTTTCACTTCTATGCAGATGACACTCAGTTGTACCTTTGCTTTGATCCCTTACATCTTTCGAGCACCTCAAATTCTCTAAACTCACTAGCTGCATGCATTGATGACATCCGCACAAGGATGGCAGCAAATTTTCTAAAACTTAACGATGATAAAACTAACTTACTAGTTATGGGCAAACCTAGTGTTATTCAGAAATTGGAAAGGCTGACTTTCAAAATTGGCTCTGCCAGCATATCTCCAGTTGCATCAGCTCGAAATCTAGGTGTCATATTCCAAAGCGACCTCTCGTTAGACGACAACATCAGCTCCACAGTCAAATCAGCCTATTTTCAGCTTCATAACATTGCTAAAATTAGGGCTTGTTTAGATAAGGATACCATGTCCAAGTTGGTCCATGCATTCGTGACATCTCGTCTCGACTTCTGCAACTCACTGCTTACTGGCCTACCAGCATGTGCGATCAGGCGATTGCAGCTGGTGCAAAACTCTGCAGCTAGGCTTGTCTGTCGTGAGCGGCGCAGTTGCCACATTACTCCACTTCTCGCCGACCTGCACTGGCTACCAGTCAAGCAACGGATTGACTTCAAGGTTTTGTCGCTCACTTTTAGGTCTCTTCATTCTATGGCTCCAGCCTATCTGTCAGATATACTCCCCAATCAGGCCAAGCATCGTACCATCTGCTTTTCGGAATCCAACAGTCTAGAAATACCTCGTGCAAACCTTAAATCCTTTGGAGACCGTGCATTTAGCTCGTATGCTCCCACAGCCTGGAACTCCCTCCCGACCTGCATCAGAACATCCCCTGACCTGACCACATTTAAAAGAAACTTAAAAACATACCTATTTAGGACAGCGTTTAGTGGGTCCTTGTGATTCGTCCTCGATGTGCTTATGCGTGCTGACACTGTTCATTCTGCCACTAACCACATTTGCATGCTGACCCAGTGCATGTAACCCCTAACCATGTTATTCATTTTGTTTGTTTTTCAAGCATGATTTTACTTACTATTCTATTGCGTATCACTTTGCAGCAAATGTAAAGCGCCTAGAAAGAGATTAAGTTCTCTGAGGGCGCTTTATCAAGTGCAATATTATTATTATTATTATTATTATTACTGGCCTACCAGCATGTGCGATCAGGCGATTGCAGCTGGTGCAAAGCTCTGCAGCTAGGCTTGTCTGTCTTGAGCGTCGCAGTTGCCACATTACTCCACTTCTCGCCGACCTGCACTGGCTGCCAGTCAAGCAACGGATTGACTTCAAGGTTTTGTCGCTCACTTTTAAGTCCCTTCATTGTTTGGCTCCAGCCTATCTCTCCGACATACTCCCCCATCAGGCCAAGCATTGTACCATCCGCTTTTCGGAATCCAAAAGTCTAGAAATACCTCGTGCAAACCTTGAATCCTTTGGAGACCGTGCATTTAGTTCGCATGCTCCCAACGCCGGGAACTCCCTTCCGACCTGCGTCAGAACATCCCCTGACCTGACCACATTTAAAAGGAACTTAAAAAACACACCTATTTAGGACAGCATTTAGTGGGTCCCTGTGATTCGTCTTTCACGTGCTTATGCGTGCTGACACTGTGCATGCTGCCACTAACCACATTTGCATGCCGACCCTGTGCATATCACCCCTAACCATGTTATTCATCTTGTTTGTTTTTCAAGCATGATTTTACTTACCATCCAATTGCATTTCCCTTTGCAGCAAATGTAAAGCGCCTAGAAAGAGATTAAGTTCTCTGAGGGCGCTTTATCAAGTGCATTATTATTATTATTATTATTATAAAGGTAGAATAAAGAACTATTAAGATTATCTGTACGAATAAAAATACTGCCTAATTTTGTGTAAGTGCAAATGTGATTTAAATGGATGTGATTTAAATGAATTGTATTACCTTTGGGAGCGCGAAAGGCTACAAGATCGCGTATGAAATTATTTTGAGTGAATCAATAGTCATCGTAGGCAGTTACAGGAGCTAAAAGTGTGCTTCAAGCTTTCGTTGCCCACGAACTGAAAGTCAAATCGCCAAAGTATTTACTTGTGTCAGAGGTAAAATTGGGTCGACCAGATGCTGAGAAACGAGAGGTGCGAGAGAAAGTTGCAGCAGCAACGCGGTCTGCTATGGTGGCTAACGGAATGGTAGTGAAACTAGCTCAGCCAACCGGGCCATGGAGCCTTCATGTAAGCTACGGCAAAAATTGTGCAACATCTGCTCCGATCTGCCTTTTCTTCATCCTAGTAAAGTGCTGGTCATGGTGAAGTGGCTCCCTGTGGTGGCCACTAATGCCTTCATGCTTACTTTTATATTATTGATAATGGCATGTCACTAACCCTTGGCTATTTATTCTCTTGCCCTATGTTCAAAAGCACCTTGATGGAGATTTAATCCTCTTACGGCTCCTATCAGAACGACTCGTGGTTATTTATATTCATACTATCAACTTAGAAGTAGTCTCCCTGCCTAAGGTTCGCCGAGTTTTAGCTACGTTACTTAGCTGAAAGTAGAAAGTCTTGAGCGTGGATCTGATGTACTTTTCTAATGCAAGGTTACTTAAAACAATGCACCCAGATTGCGGGCAGGTGCTACTTAAGATACACTGACCAAGACCATTTTTAGGCTGAGGTTAACAATTTTTAAGGAGCACCAGGTGTGCCCATGACTCGTACGTAGGTTTTATTTTTATTGTTAAACAATTTAGGAAATATTGCCGCCACCCAAGTGTGAACGTCGGCCGCAAATAAAACTATGAGTTAGGAGAGTTGAATGTGCTGGAAGGCGTTGAGGGATCAAACCATAAGTACAAATGTGTGTCATCTGCATACAGATGACAGGCTATTTTGTGCCTCGAGATTACATTGAAAAGATGCCGAGCTGGTTTGGTCTAGCGGTTAAGGTGCTCGCCCCGACCAACGTCTGGGTGAGGTCGTGGGCTCGAGCCCCGAGGCATATGTGAAGAGCCTGAATAGAGATTAAATTCTCTTGGGGCGCTATATAAATGAATTTTATTTATTTAATTATAAAAAGAGAGAATAGCAATTACGAGAAGATGGATCAAGCATCGATTATTGTGGTACTTCAGAGGCTCCTCGGCTGACGGCTGCCAAATGACATCAATGCTCTGCATTCTCCGGCTGAGATACGATCTATAGAGTTGCATTGCAGTTCCAGCGATGCTTAAGCGAGAAGATTAGCGCTCAAGAAGAACTTAAAGATCGATGGTATCAAACGCTGCTAAAACCCCCAGAAAAACAAGCATGATATATTCTAGCCAAGCTATCATTCCTGAGAAAGTCATTTTACTTTCGTAACCCTGCTAACTGTTAGCTTTCTAGCTCTACTAAGCCCTACTTATTCGGTTTAAAGTTTTGATCTAAGAAATTTAACTGGTCTTACATTGCTCATCTCTGTATCTTTGATAGGAACAGCCGTGAGAGACTTGAGTAAGTATTATTACTCTAGTATTGCCTTCCTAATGAGTGGGCTTATGGCTTACCGCCGTTTTGAAGGATGCAGCAACTGCATCTTAGGCTTCGAACATTTTCGTGGCCGCTAGTCGTAAAGCGCAAGTGTTGAGACTGATTTCTCTTAGGGCGCTATGCAAACAACGTATTACTTTTATTCTGTTTATTGTATTCGGTATTTAGGGTAACAACAAATACATGTGCTCATGGAGTAGTTCAGTGGGCACATGGTCTAAGCGAGTCAGCAGTCTTTTTAAAATAGGAGAAACTATGAGCATGCGGCTTTGAGGCTCCTGCATGAGTCACATTCTTGTAGAAGCGTGGTCAAACTTACGAGTCCAGAAGCTGAAGAAATCCTGGCTACTCTGACTGACCTGCAACTTGAACGCATTCATAAAAAGCTCCAGAAATCCAGCCTATACATAAATTGCTCGGCATTTGATTGATCAAAACCAAGATCTCTGATAAGGTCATTGAAGTATTTTTGGTTGCGATGGCATGGCTTTACCTCCTGTACGCTCAACATCGGAAACTATCTTCTGGATCAACAACGTATTCCTCGCTGTCTGACTTTTTGCTCTTTTCTAAAGACGGCTGTCGTCTTCGAAGGCGCTGGTGCGGGGTAATCAGGACAGGTAATGATTGACAGCATAAATCTGGGATAGCTTGTGCATGAATGCCTATCCGACACTTTCAAGCGTCCATTATGCAAAATTAGCAGTTTCCCTATTCATACTCACAAGAGCAAATTTTGGGAAATTAGGATCGCTTCCATATTTTTGAATATTATGCGATTTTAAGATTACACTTATTGCCTATAAAAAAGTCTATGCAACTTCTACGCAGCGTAATGGTAGATGATCTAATGCGGTGTTTTGTATACATTTCACCAGGTCACTTTTTGCTACGAGCGCAATCCCAAAAGCAGACTGTTCAACATGATGTCTAGCGTCTGTTTATATTTACTTTTCATAAGCACATTTTTAGATATCTTATCTGCTTAAAGTGTTACTCCCTGAACAGGAAAGGGCAAAGAACTCTAAAACCGCAAACCGCAAACTCAAAACTCCAAATCCAAAACATACGAAATCTAATCCGTGATTCGCAAGCTGTTAACCAAAAGATAAACAACCCCTAAACGCTGTACAAAAAATTTTAATAGCTACAATACACTTTTAATTACTGTAAATAGGAGCAGACATTGGTGATGTTGAAAAATCTGCTATAGGCGCTGAGCCCGTGGCATAAAGTGAGCTGGCTCTATGCATAAGCGACACCGTGCTGGTAGGGTAGATGGCGAGCGTGGACTACGTGAGAACGACGTACCATAATCAGAGGCCAGCAGGGGGGATGCGAAAGCACTTGCCGAAAAAACAATGGGCACAGACAGCCAATACTTGATGTCCACGACTACGCAATTCAACTTCGTCTGTGACTCCAGAAAGCCACGAGAACTAAGCGTGTTTACTCTGGAAAGTTTTCTCTAAAAAGATGTACTCAAAGCCTTAGCGGCTTTTGGTGTCCATATTGTAGCTCAAAGACATCATCTCAAGCTACAAAGTGAAAATGAGAAGCATAGGTGGTCAGCAAGAGCGCTCCGAACGCGGTTCTACTTTACGGCAAAGGCGATGCTAGGCAAACGACCAATCAGAAGCGCCATCAAGAGTGGTGGGCGTGTTCGTGGCTGGTTATTGACTATTTATTGCGCCGCCGTAGGAGAAGGAAGAAGAGGTCCAACCAGGCCGAACGGCCGGCAGAGAATGCTGGGATTCCGCGTAGCCCAGGCGGTTGGAGAGAAGTGCGCTTCGTCTGCCACGACCGAACGGATGTGGCTTCGGGCGTGTCTGATCTCGAGATGGATTAACCTCACAGCTGGCAGTTAATTGGGTAGCCAGCCGCTGCTAGATCGGGCACGCTTCTTGGTTAAGGGTGGATGGGCCAGCGAAATAATCAATGCGTTTCACAAGAGTCGCTGTTTATGGGACACTACGAGCTCGGCATACAATAATCGAGTCATGAGGCGGCGAGCGATAAAGGCAGCCACAGATAGCCTCAAATCGACCAGTGCCGTTGGCAAGGCGGAGCAATGTAGAGCAATCCGATAGTTCAATGTTCTTGCTGGGGTATACGGCCGAGAAAATGTGAGTAGTCGTATAGGTTAGTGCAGTACGCTGAGCTGCTGAGTCCACTATCGGTCACTATCGATGACGACTGCGTAGTACACGGTGCGCAGCCGTACTTGGCAGTGAGTGTCTCCTAGAATCGAATGTGCAGGCAGGCTCCGCTGATTTCAAGAGCCTAATACCGATACATCACCCTCAAAATGAAATACCCCTAGCGCACTCTCAAATCGGGCTAACGCGGTTGCTAACTTTTACAATCTAACTACTGCCAGCATGCGCGTAAATCAATTAATGAAATTAGCATAATATATATATATATATGTATATATATATATATATATATATATATATATATATATATATATATATATATATATATATATATATATATATATATATATATATATATATATATATATATATATATATATATATATATATATATATATATATATATATATATGCCCTGCTCCATGCTTGCAGAAGTAGAAATGAAGAAAACATAACGTAACTTGAGAGCTTATTACCACAAGAGTTGGTCAGAGAAAGCCAGTTATGCTAAACTGGTGCCAATTCAATCCACCGACATGTAACCCCTAAGATACAGTATGAAAGAGTGGAATTTTTCTCGACCGATTCGTACCAGAGCCAAAGCCAGCCAGATTCAACTTGGTAAGCACACAAAATATGGACAGTAGGTATGAGAACGCATGCATTTTTAACCATTGCGTGTCAGACTCTCTCAGAAAATAAGGTTTTGCAAAGTCAGAAATTAGCTTTATAGGTAACAATTAATAATTAATAAGTAATAATTGACATGTCGGGATTCGTCGAACGGAAGCAACAGGCTGACGTCGCTATCTGTTTTGACCGAGCCTAGTCCGGACATAGCTCCCTTGCGTGCATCATACACGGCTTCTTTGCAATTGTTAAGCCTAAAGAGCCGTGCACCAGCTGAAGAGGCTATTTGAACAGCGGCAGACGATGCTGCTGAAGCAGCCACATAGCAGATCGTATTAAGAGGTTTGGTTAACTAACCTTGTTCATCTGCTGTGGCTGGAGTGTGACTTTAATCTATTCGGCAGAGGATTTTGACGACATGGCTGGTATGTCGTCATGAGTCTCAGCTTCTGCTGATGTTAAGTACTATCTGATGGTTACTCGGCAGGAACCCCAGCGTCAAAATCCTCTGACGAAAATAATCTAGCAGAACCCCCAAGCATCAACAACTAGGTGGTGCCAGCCAGGGTGGTAACCGGACAATTCGGTGCCGGACAATTCGTCGCGGATAATTCGGAGCGGACAATTTGGGACCAAAAAATGGGTAATTCGGAGTGGACAATTTGGATCAGACAATTTGCAATGTATTCATTTTTTATATTTTAAACGCAGTATGAACACGCTTTCAATTAGTGAGTACATGTTTTTGAAACCTAGACGCTTTCAATTAACCAAGACATTTAATTACACAATAAGTGAGTACATAGTAGCAAGGGGGATCAGTGTATACAAGCATGACTGAAAAGGTCAGTGGACAGACACCTTTGGAACTTTAAACTTGCAAGTCCAGCATCACAGTCTGTGAGACATTATGGATTGTAGTTAGTTATTTCAATAGTTTTAGTTTTAGTTTTTGTTTTCTATTTAAATTTTAAGTATCCTATGCATAAGTAAGTAAAGAGAGTCTGAGAAATGGCTTTAGAATTTATAGAATCAGGGAAAGGAAAACGAATGCTGGTTTACGAAGGTTATCTTAATCAGTAGTCAAAACATTAATTTAATGGATTAACATTTAGTATACTGGTAACATTTTAGAAATGTGATTTTGTGCAAGAGTTGCTGGTACTTGCTATGACTGTTTTTGTAGTAAGCTAAATAAACTTTACTTTATACGGTATTATAATTCTATTAAACATGATATTTAAGTAAATTCGTTTAAATTTAAAATAGATACGTTTTAAATACCCTGCTCCGAATTTTCCGCTCCGAAATATCCGCTCCAAAACGTCCGCTCCGAATCGCCCTGCGCCGAATTACCCTAGAACCGCCAGGATGCTACAAATCCTGTGAAAATACTGCTAGCCATGCTCACAGCTAAATTTTTCGCAAGTAATAGCACGTGCAGCTTTTTATTTCAATCTCAGCTTGTTCAATGAAGCAGCAAATCACGCTGCTTGAAACGATGGTACATACATTGTAATGTAATGCCATTTAATTTGTCTCAGTCTTTGACTCTACAATTCCAACAAGACTGCTCTAAGGGTGCTATGCAGGAGATTTTTTTATAGCACCGTCAAAGCCTAAATGGCTTTCGGTACGTATGCTTTGGCCCGGTGGTTAAGGTGTTCACCCTGACCAATGTCACCCTGACCTTGGTCAGGGTGAATGTATTTGATGACCAGGGTGGTGGGCTCGGGCAATGTGGCATAGATGAAGTGCCTGAGTACTTATTAAGTTTTTTCGGGTGCAATAAAGCGATTAACAATTTTTGTTATATTAATCAGCAGCCAGCAGACCAAAATCGTATGAAACTAAGATAAAGTGATAAGCAGAGCTGAATTAGGAGGTCAATTGAGTTTGTGAGTAGAAGTGGCAGCTCAGGATGGCTGGAAAGGATATCAGTCACAGTCGGCAGCAGAAGAGTAGACGTCGTTGCGTAAGAAAACCACTTCTCGCCGACCTGCACTGGCTACCAGTCAAGCAACGGATCAACTTCAAAGTTTTGTCGCTCAAATTATGGTCACTTCATTCTTTGGCTCCAGCGTATCTCTTAGATCTACTCCTCCTCCAGGCCAAGCATCATACCACCCGCTTTTCGGAATCCAACAGTTTACCACTACCTCGTACAAACCTCAAATCCTTTGGAGACCGTGCATTTAGTTCGTATGCTGCCAAAGCGTGGAACTCCCTCCCGACTTGCGTCAGAACATTCCCTGACTTGACCGCATTTAAAAAGAACTTAGAAGCACACCTATTTAGGATAGCATTTAGTGGGTCCCTGTGATTCGTCCTTCATGTGCTTATGCGTGCTGACACTGTGCATGCTGCCACTAACCACATTTGCATGCTGACCCTGTGCATGTCACCCCTAACCACGTTGTTTAGGTTGTTTATCAAGCATGATATTACTCACCATTCAATGGCGTTTCCCTTTGCAGCAAATGTAAAGCGCCTAGAAAGAGATTAAGTTCTCTGAGGACGCTTTATCAAGTGCATTATTATTATTATTGTAAGAACTGTGAAAGTAAGTTCTATAGTTTAGGACCTGCAAAGCAAAAGCTTCTGTCGCCAACGGTCTTGAAGCGGAGGACTGATCAAGTTAATTATTGTCCGTATTGGATCTGAGGCTCGAGGAGGCTGAATTTGATGCAGCAGCTCATATACTCTACAACGGAGCCAAACTGTGCCCGGCCTTGTGCGTTAGCATGAGAACTCTATAATGAATCCATTGATCAACCTGAAGCCGTCGAAGCTCCTTCGGTAAAGACGACACGTGGTAAAACCTTTGAGATTCGTTGTGTAGCCTTGCAGCCATTTTCATCTTCGCCTGAAGTTGCCTAGTGGCATTTGTCGATAGTCCAGCGAAAATGGAGTAGCAATAACTTAGCCCAGACAGAACCAGGGAGCTAGCTAAACTGTTTGCAAGCCATCAGATAGACAATCTTAGATTGAGATCAGATGCGATCGCTAGCTGTTGAGGCAGTCTTTTTATGAAAACTTTCAAAATATAGGCAGCTGTCAAAGATGAAACAAAAGTTCTGAGAACACGGCGATGGTCGCACAATTGCGCCACCAATTAAAAGAGCAAAGCCTTTTAGTCCAGCCACACGCGTGGGGTGTCCTATGAGTAGCAGTTCCGTTTTACAGTTTCATCTGGCATCGCTTCTATAGTTCACTAGCTGCTTCCTGCCATCGCAAGTGCCCATTACCTGTGAAGGTAGTGGTACACATTTTGCTGATACTATCTGCAGAACGACGCGTTTGTTGCTATACTGGATAGATAAGTATAGAAATGGTAATACTTTGTTTGAGCTTGTTGGAACTTGGCGTCTCAGGCAATCCTCTTCAGCTTAGCAGGAATTTGTGCAGTTCATGACAAGCCAAGACAATCTGCTCAGCCTTTCATGGTTTAACGGTTATTCTATAATAATAATAATAATAATAATACATTCTTATAGCGCCCTCAGAGAACAAAATCTCTCTGGGCACTTTATACATGCATTATAGAAAACATAACCAAATGCTTGGTAGTAGCATTCTAGAGTAGAATACTCTAATCCTCAAAGAAAGAAGGGTGAAAGCATATTCAAACTATTCCCAAGTACGACTGACCCGGTTGTTAAACACACCTTTCTGCGATGAAAGCCCTCGTTTGCGGTGTGGTTTAAAAAAAGATAAGTCTTTTGAGGGTAGGCTTCGTCTGCAGCGGTCACGAAAGGAAGAGGGGTCGCTGTACGAGGAAGAGGACGCGGTATTGCCAACTGCAGGGGGCATTGTCTGATACGTGTGCCATTTTGGAATCTATATAGACACCACCATCGCTGGTCCGACCATTCATCCCCACGATTCGTCCCCATCGCTCCTGAGTGCTCTCTTTTGCTGCACTGCTCCGGTGTCAACGTCAAGGCAGCATATGCGACTCGTTAGCCGTGCTGCAAGGCGCCAGGTCCACCAGCAGTTGTCGCGAGTCGGTACGGACTAGCTCCGCTACGTGCTTCGCTTGCGGCCATAGACTTCAATTCAGAAGCGCTACATCACATTAGTAAAGCGACGTCACAGCAGCCAGCCAGCTAAGGGTGGAGTCCATCGCCGCCGACACATAACGAGCTGACGCGAGCGTCGTGCAAGGCCGACGCCGGCGTCAGCTCGGAAGAGCGCTCGCCACGTCATCGGAGCTCGGAGGAGCAGTAGCGCTCGCGCATCCGTCCGGTCGCGAGTAGATCGGCGAGAGCCGCCGCAAAAAGGTCGCGCGGTCTCCGGCTCCGATCCGCTAGCCGCGGTGCCAGCCAATTAGCGGCGGTATTTCTCGGGTCGCGAGAGATCGATGGAAGCTGTCTATCCGCTTCCGCGCAGCGTGAGGATGGCCAGGAGAGTGTCGCAGCGCCTCCTAGTGGCGGCGTCCCCCCTCGCCGCCGCCACCGCCGCCACTCGATCGCCTGTGGCCGAAGCGGCTCGGCGACGGCTCGCGTCGCTGCCGAGGCTCTGAGATCCGATGCGAGCCGGTCTGCGACGGCGAGCGAGCGAGCGAGCTGCGTCATTCGGCGGCGCACAATTAGCCTCGAAATTGGGAGGAGCCTTGCGGGCTCGAGGCCGGTACCTTCGATCTGGCTGGCAGGCTGTGATTTACTGAGCGTAAGCGAATTAGTAGCAGCCAGCGTCCGGCCGGCGGCGGCGGTGGCTGCGGTGGCGGCGGCGGAGGCAACCGTGCGTGCACCGTACGCTTCGGCGACGTCTTTCGCGGTAAGGACGGGCGGGCCGAGGCTCCCATCTCCCGCAGCCTATCCACCGCGGCTGCGACGACCGCGGCGCGGCGCGTTAGTCGTCCCGAGTGGCGCGGCTCGCGAGGCGGCGCGCGCCCGTAGCGCCGCTGCTGACGACGCCGGTTCTAGCACTTGGCTATGGCGTACTTGGGATCGCGCCTCCGGCGCCTGAGAAGGAGCGCGTCTCTCAGCGCGAAGAAGCTGGTTTCCGCGCCTCGCGAGGACTCGGCGACTACTTCTCAGCAACCGAATGACGGCGTCCTGCGGCGACTTCTCCGCTGCTTCGGCGCAAGCAAGCCGCCGCAGGCCGGTGAGTGCAGACGCCGAGATTTCGGACGAGTGTGTCCGCCGCCTGCTAGCGGCGGCTTGCCGACCAATGGCTAGCTGAGGCCAAACTGCAGCGCGGCTCCTAATCGGTTCAACGAGCGGCTGCTCGCGGGGTACAGCGTAGCGAGGGCGCTCGCTTGCGGCGTCGCTGGCCACTCCGGTCACCTCCATTTTAAGGTGGCTTCACTTCGGAGTCCTCTATTTTAAGGCGGCTTCACTTCCGATTCCGCAGGAAACGGCTCCGGCGCAGCGGCCGGCCCCATCCTCAGCGCCAAGGCCCCGGGGTGGGCGGGTGGTGGTAGGGGTGGGAGCGGAGCAGAATCGCGAGTCACGAGGGGCGACATTCAGCGAGCGCCGCACTCGCGCCGTCGCTCGAGCCACGTCGGCGCCGGAGGGTGTGGCCACGTCGCGTTCTTTTCAGCCGCTAGAAACGCTTGGGTCGGTTGCCTGCTCACTGAAGTTCATACGGGAGGTTTGGCTCCGACACATTCTCCTTCAGATCAGCGATTCTCTGTCCTTGTAGGACTCTTCGCTCAGCCGAGGGGGCTGGGAGCTGCCTAAAATCAAGAGGGTCCGGCTCCCCGCCCCCTCGGCTTTATTTCGCCGCCGGCCCTCCACAGGCGCTGCCGCTCAGGCGCCAGCCATCACCAACTGGTGCCGCCGGAAAGGCCACGTCCCTCACCACTGGCCAGTCGCCCCGAATTCCATGCACGTCCCTCACCACTGGCCAGTCCTGGCCGCATTCCATGCACGTCCCTCACCACTGGCCAGCCGCCCCGCACCCGGCGCCCCCTGCGACGACGTTGGCCGGCCGTCCTCTCTGCGCCAGTCGACCCAGCGGCTAGACCTGTCGACCCGGCAGCCGCCCACCGCCGCCCACAGCCGCCCACAGCCGCCGCCCACCATTGTGCATTATAGGATGTGCATTATAGGTTGAGTGCATTGAGGTGCATTATAGGACGCCCGCTCTCCCTTCCTGCTGAAGCTGGGGATCCCTACGGATTCAAGCCCGGCGGGGGGGGAGCGCACGCATTTCTGTGTCGTTCCTTTCAGCAGCCCTGTGGTTCGTCTCGTATTCGAACGCTAACGGTATATATGTAGATATATATATATATATATATATATATATATATATATCTACATATATATACACACATATATACATAAATATATATGTATATATATATATGCAGATATATATATATATGTATATATATATGTGTGTATGTAGATATATATATATATATATATATATATATATATATACATATAGAGAGAGAGAAAGAGAAAGAGAGAGAGAGTTGCAAAACCAAGCGAGTGAACTGACCGGATGTGAATGAAGTACCCGCTCCCAGCTAGCCGACGACGAACGAAAGCGCCCGATGCTCTGCTCGTTAGCGGTAGTTTACGCATCAAGCCAGGTCTGAAATGCACGATATCATGAGACAACTCGTCGTGCCCGAGGCAGCGGCGAAAGTGGCTCGCCGCGACACGCGTACTAGTCGCGAAGCAGGGTGGTGGTGGGAGGGTGTCGGCGGTCTGTCCCTATTCAGTTGCCGCTCGCGCACGACCCGAGCCGGGCGAGCGCAGTCGGGCGCGCGGCGTAGCCTAGCGATTGCGCGCCCGCGGCGCCCAACTGGTACTATCGGTCAAAGTCGATGGCGAGTCAAGTCAGCGGTCAGCGACGACGCGGAGCGACGGGGCTGCACTTCGACGCTCGCAGCCTGAGCACGCACACCTGAGAGCCCTGTGCGCTGTGATCGCTACTATCCTGGCGTATACCAAGCCCTCGTTTAGGTAGACTGCAGCAGCAGCAGCAGAGAAAAGATGAGAAGCCGAGCTGATTATTATGGCAGAGTTCAATAGAGCTCGCTGTGCAAATCCTCATCGCCCTTCTCTTCATTGCGACCGCGGCTCGGACCTGCAGGCCAGCGTACTGCGCCCGTAGCCATCAATGGCCATCTTAGCTGCTGCAGTCGCAGCCTCTGGGCGGGCGGCCTCGGTCAACGCGCATTCTGAGAAGCGTGTACATTCATTTTTTTCCGCATCCTTCTGAGCTTTTTAAGAGCTTTAGATTCCCGTTTAACGGAAATGACCGAACGCCGTGCCGCAGCAATTCCTTAGTAATGCGCGGCTGCATTGGAGCGCTTGGATTATTAGGGCTGTCGCTTAGAACAGACCGGCGTTTCCTCGATAAATTTTACTAGGCTTGCATCTGACCTGCTGCGACTATATGAGGAGGACGCTTGCAGTAAAAGAGGCTCACAGCAAAAGTGGCGTCTGAAATAGAGCACCAATGGAGAACACTTGCTCATTTGTTTCAATGAAATGACAAAGAAACTTGCAATTACTGTTCCAGTATGTCTTAGTAGGCTTGGGTAAAAGTTACCCTATACGTTACTTGGCAGAACAATGGACGACGAGATCCGTCTGCTCTGCTTGAAGCTCTCGAAAATCTCTGGAACCTTGATCGCGTGTTTCGTAAGAAATTGAACTTGTTTTTATTTAAGGTTCTCTATATTGCATTTCAGAGGCTCTTTATTGAACAAGGCTGCTTCGTACTTAGCGTGCGTCACAGCATTGCCTGCTGCTGCCTGCTAAAGAGGCCATGTTAGAAGCCGCGTGCGCTTCGCCCCGTGAATTTCACCACGTTGTATACGTATTGGCGAACCCAATTTAAATTAGACCACTATTGATATCGCGAGGGCGCATGAGCCGACAAAAGAGGATGCGCTGAGATTTATGTCAATTTACGGAAGTGCAAGTTATAAGACCTCTTGAATTTTAAAGACCATCGTAATTCGTCGGCTCTTGCTCAGCACTAGCGACCTATTCGCGAGGATAACCCTACAAGTGCCGATCGTCTGCTAAGAACTTGGTAGATAGGCACAGGCGATGGGAAAGCCAGCGCTTCGAGCCGCTCGCCGCTCGCCACAGCACGAGCTGCTGCTGCTGCTGACGCGAACCGCTATTCAGCAAAGGTCACCAAGTTAAGGCTGCCTACCTTCGCTTGCGACAGCGAGCGAGAGAAAGACTGAGAAAGAGAGAGAGAGAGAGAGAGAGAGAGAGAGAAAGACTGAGAGAGAGAGAGAGAAAGACTGAGAGAGAGAGAGAAAGACTGAGAGAGAGAGAGAGAAAGACTGAGAGAGAGAGAGAAAGACTGAGAGAAAGACTGAGAGAGAGAGAGAGAGAGAGAGAGAGAGAGAGAGAGAGAGAGAGAGTGTGTGTGTGAGTGTGAGCGTGTGTGTGCGAGCGTGGGCGCTTGTTTGTGAGTGGGAAAGGGAGAGAGAAAGATCGTGTGTGTTGGTGCGTCAGTGTGTATGTGTGTGCGCGCGCGTGTGTGTGCCCGTACGAGCGTGCGTGCGTGCGTGTGAGCGGGCTCGTGTGAGCATATGTGCGTGCGTGCATGCGTGTGTGTGTGTGTGCATGTGTGTTCGTTCGCGTCTGTGCGTGTCTGCTTGTATGTGCGTAAGTGGATGAGAGAGTGGGCGAGAAAGTGGAAGAGGGGCGAGTGTGGGTGAGAGAGGCGTGTGAGATGCAGCCGTCGTGTTCGCTCCTGGTCTCCTGCAGGCAAAGTTCACCCGAAGTTGCCTTTTATATGCAAAGCCTCCGCAGCAGTGATTGACCGCGTGGACCGGTGCGAACGTCAGTTCTCGAGGACCAGACGAGCCTGGGGACGGCAGAACGCTAGGCCGAAGCGCGAGTCAAAGGCAGCTAAAAACCAAGGAGCTGAAACCAAGGCTCCTATTCGCTTGAATACGCCACGCTTCACAGCCTCGGTAGCGCCCTGCCGCTGGCCTGCCGCAAGCTGCTTTTTTTTTTACTCACACCGGTTGTCTCGTGCCAACGCCGTCGGCCATCGGTTAATGAAGGAACTAGCAAGAAGCCTACTAAGCTAGAAGGAGCCGCGAAAACGACGACAGCTACCTCTCTCTCTCTCTCTCTCTCTCTCTCTCTCTCTCTCTCTCTCTCTCTCTCTCTCTCCGGATATAAAACTATCGCTTCGCCGCTCGCCTTCCGCCGGTAGGTAAAGGTCTCATCGGACAGTGACAGCTGTCTTCGAAGGTAAAGCCTCACTTTGAAATTTCGGCATCACTGTCGGCAGATGGGTCGATCGTCCCAGCGGCTACGCTGCATCGGTCTGCTGTGGACAGGCGGCGGAAATTGGCTCCTCCCAATTCTTTCAGCATTCAACTTCCACCCCTCAAGCGTAGGCTACCCTTTGTCCCTACCTATTATGCCGTTGTGGTTTGGCTGCTAGCACTGCTCCTGCTTAAGCTATAGCTACAGCCAGTAGATGCTTGGCCAGGGGTTCTACACTCTGCACAAACTCCAAGTACTGATGCCGCAAGCTGGCGTGCTTCAATCAGTGCTGCTCTCTCAACCTATCCCTACGTGGGAGCATGCCATAATCGTAAGTCAAGTGGTATAGCTGACCAATTTCGTCAACAGCTCATTGTGACCTTACTGACAAGTGCCAATCTGTACAATTGGTGCTGCGTTCTCCAGCGTTAGTGTCTCAAAAATTTGTATTCATACAGTGAAGGGTTCGATGTTAAGTTGAGTGGACGTACTTTGTTCAAGCACGTAGACCAGTGGTTCTCGACCTTCCTAATGCCGTGACCCTTTAATACCGTTCTTCAAGTTGTGGCGACTCCAACCATGAAACTATTGTGGGAAAATGTGGAAATGTGTGTTTTCCGATGGTCCTAGGCGACCCCTGTGAAAGGGTCATTCGACCCCCAACGGGGTCGAGACCCACAGGTTGAGAACCGCTGGCGTAGACGGTCGTAAAAGTTGCTCATCGCCGTGAATGACCAAATGACCACGGGCAGGTTGCTAACGAGATGTTAATGAGTTCGTTGCTGTCAATGTTTGGTCGACTTCGCTACCTAAGGCAGACTTATGCAGATAGTCTCACACTCTGCTTGCATTTTACTGGCAGGGTAAGTCGCCGCTCTCTTCGCCTTGGTGGACGACAACGAACAATTACATTCTAAAGGGTCAAATTCAGTTCGCCAAATGTACGCGACGTCCGAGCAACCATAGAATACGGGAAAGCACACGATGTTTTCTAATATCCTGTCGAGTTGTTGCTGGAGCGTCAGACAGCAATTGACTCGATAACGTCAGTTCACAGTTGTTCCCCTTGCGATGCATCCGGTCTGCTGTGCGGCTGCAGGCATCCGCTGGAGGCAACGCATCGGGCTTCACCTGTCCGACGCGTTAAGAAGAAGAATGCGGTGGGGAAGGGAATGTGACATTAGCGGCAGACCCGGCGAGAGCTCGCTATTCGCAGGATGATTACAGACGAAAATGTTTGGGCTACGTTATCTGAACAGCTGCTAGAGTGCGGCCTTCGGATACCCGACGTCCGGGCTCAACCCGTGACCAACTGCATATGCATGCTTGCGGTGTCGAAGGAAAGCGTGGCTTCGGCAGCTCGACTCGCGCCATACACGCCCAGCATCAGTGACTCGGCCTTTCGTTTGGCCGCTTCCTTCGCCTTCAATCGGAAGCTGAACATAGAGCAAAGAGAGAGAGAGAGAGAGAGAGAGAGAGAGAGAGAGAGAGAGAGAGAGAGAGAGAGAGAGAGAGAGAGAGAGAGAGAGAGTGTGTCAGAAGCAGAGAGACACAGAGATATAGACAAGCATACAGAGAGAGTGAGACAAAGAGGGAGACAGAGAGAAACAGGGAGAGACACACACACAGAGAAAGAGAGAGAGAGAGAGAGAGAGTGAGGTGGCTGAGTGCTGTGGAGGCCTCGCTGTTCGCGATGGGAGAACGAGTGGTCCTGCGACCACTTAAAGACGATGAGAGGCTTGCTTGAGGGAGTCTTGAGAGAGCGCGGTCGCCTCGCTCTGCAGTCTGGCAGAGCACCGGCACGAGGTGCACGGGTGCTTTGAAGCAGTCCTATTTCTAGCAACGCAATGCTGCAGGACATCAACACAACCGCGATGCGTTCCGTGGTAAAGCAGTTCACAAGACTGTAAGTGAGGAAGAAAGTATGCGTCGAGAGGGTATAGCAATACAAAAGCTTTACAGGGGAAGTAAGAAATGTGAATAAAAATAGAGACACTCGCATCCACAAAATTGGACCGCATTGCAGAGCGAGGGGAGAGAGAGAGACGGGAGATACGAGAGAAGAAGATAGAAAGAGAGAGAGAGAGAAGGAGAGACGGAGAAACAAGAGCGATGGTGAGAGCACGGAAAGAGAAATAGTGAGCGAGAGAGACAGAGGGGACAGCTAGGCTGACACAGGGACGGTTAAAGATCTCGATAGAGGAGAGGAGAGAAGAGACGCAAGTGATGGAAAGTGGTTATGATTGTTAAGAGAGGAAAAGAATGGTCAGAGAGTGGGAGATAGTAGTAATAAGAAAGAGAATAGGTCGTTTTTTTAGCGCCCTGAGACAAACAAAATCTCTAACCAACCAGGCGCCTTGCTACTCGCTGCCAGAGATGCAATAACCAAGGGTTAATGACACCGACTACTATCACTCAAGCAAACAGTAGCACACAATCATCACATGCTAAGACCAGCTTGCAAAAGCAAACACTGAGTATTTTACGTGAACCGATTTGTAGGACCGCGTTTACTAGCATGTACAGAATCTGGAACAGATACACTTGCTAAGCAAACAGGAACAAAATAGTCATGTTCACCAGGGCGAAAAGAAAGTTGAGCGGAACAAATGTTTTCAGGGCCAAAAAATAACACTAAATGTTGGCAATGGCAGGATTTGGAAGTAATCTAGACTTTCCGAGCATACGAACTGAAAATAAGGTCTTCCTTTACTACGATGAACAGCTAGAAGACTGGAGGCGGGGAAGCGTGGAAGTGGAAGAAGTGGGGAGGTCAGGTTGGTAGACTGTTCCAAGAGCGCAAAGCAACCTGTAAGCCAGTGAAGAAGTCAGTGAAGCTCATAAAAAATGGTGTGATATGGCATATAGGCGGCTAGCGACAGATCAAACAACCCAATGAGCTATGCACGAGTTGCACACAATCAAGGACAGAGGCTGGCAGTCCTGAAAAACAAGAGTTGCAGTAATTTAGACATGATATCCCAAATTCGTGAGCCAGCCATTCTGTCTTCGTCATGCCCGAGACAGCCCTGATGTTGGCAATGTTTCATAGCTGAAAATAGGCCAACTTGACTATAGAGGCAATGTACTAATCTAATGGCAATCCATTTTGGAAGAGCAATCTCAGAATACGGAAAGACGTCACTGGCGGAATCGGTAGAGATAGCGATAAGAGGGAGAGATGCATATACAGCTATATGATATAGATGTAAATGAATATCTATACATATATATATATATATCTTACAATATACTAAAAAGAGGTATGCATTTTACATTTGCATATATATATTTTATATACATTTACACATACACTATGCTAGAAAGAGATTTAGTTCACTGAGGGCGCTATCGGACTTATTATTTTCATACTCCAGTTACTTTATATTCAGAGTTTACGTACAATTTATGGTCGTGAGAAAATAAAAAACTGTAAGGACTACCTAGCTCTGGCATTTGCATCACTGATGTTTATTCTGGTAACACCTTGCCCACAGAGTAATGAGATTAAGAGTAGCTGCTGTTACGAGTCGATGTTAAGTTTCCTATTTGAATACAACGGAAGCCATCGCATGCTATGCCATCTTTGACCGTGCGATTGGAAAAAAGCAGAGAGCGTGTCCGAGTAGAGAAAACAGTATGCGAAAAAACCAGTCCATTCATCCACAATATTCTCCTGTTCGCATTGGGTAGCCGCGAACTGCTCATTTGCGTTGCATCTCATTGATTCTGCTGCAGCCAGTATTGTATTGCATTGTATTGTTTTGTATTGTATTTTGCTTCTCACCACTCTTCCCTTCACTTTAGTTTCCCTTCTTATCACAGACTGTCTAGCTCATCCTCATCATGGCTTCTCAAAGAGTTGATCCCATCGGTAAGACACGTTGGGAAATAGTGTATGTCATCAAAGTTAAACTTAGGTTAAAGTCTAAAGAATTCAACACTTTACAATTGTGCTAGGGTCGCGCCAACTTTGCTTTTGCCGTCATAAGAAAGCTCAACAAAGGTTTCCGTCTACACAGATAGCTTGATATAAGCTAACCTAGGCGCGTCGCTCCCAATCCCTGATCAATTGATCCCCCCACCCTATTCCAATCTGTCATGACTGCAGGACCGGTTAACTTTCAAAGTTAAAAGCTTGCACATAGCTCGTGGATGGCCGTGGATTGCCCGATGCAAGACACTGGCCGAGACAGTGAGCTCTCCGCTTTTTATTTTGAATTCCAGCTCACCAACGCTAACAGCGACCAAACAATTCACCGTCATTTTGGAGACCGAACAAAATCATCGGGCAAAGTTCGCGAGACAGACGAGAGTGCACCGGCGGGGGCGGGGAGCAATAGTCAAGCGAACCGTGAACCGCCGCCTCCGTGACCATTGGGAGGTCGGTCGCTGGAAGGACGGGCGTTCGTTGGCAAATGAAACCGGATAACTCAGAGCCACCTTCTGCATTTTTCTTATGTTTGAAGGAATTGCCGTGATTCAAACTCCAGTGAAGTGAAGTTCAGTGAAGACTTCAGTATTTTTTCGCTCGCTTGGCCGCACGACATTTTGGCTGGCCTTTAGGTGTTCTGGCTGGCTAACCTTGTGCACTTCAGGGCCTGCGTTTTGAGTTCAATTTCATATCGGGAAAAACTATGCGGGAAATCCTTAGTTGACCGGTGGCAGCGTCGTGATAGCCACAATGGCTCATTTGCCGCTATATAAGGAGGGCGATTGGACTACACACTTTTTTCTGCAGTTAACTGACAGATCAACAACGTGACATTGAAAAACTTCGGGCTTTTTTAGACAGGGATATCGCATCCAAGTTTTTCCTTGCATTTGTGGCGTCCCGTTCTCATTTCTGTAACTCACAACTTGCAGTTTTTTCGATCTATGCAGTAAATCGCATACAATTGGTGCAAAACTCAGTAGCTAAGCTTCTCTGTCATGAGCGTCGCAGCATATACTGCTTTTCGCCGACCAGTACTGGCACCCAATCAAGCGGTCAGTCGACTTTCCGAGGTTTTGTCACTTCCGGTTCGGTCCCGTCAGACTCTTGCTCCAGCCTACCTATCTGAGCTACTTTCCAATCAGGCTAGGCATCGTGGCAATCGCTCTTCTAACTCGTCATCTAGCTAGATCCCGTACGAGCCTCAAATTTTTGGGAGATCGCGCCTTTAGTTTAAATGCTCCCAAAGCCTGGAATTTACTTCGGACTGGCGTCTTGACATCCCATGACTTGACCACATTAAAAAAACTAACTAAAAAGGCATCTATTTATCGCAGCTTTTAGTGGATCCATGTGATTCATCCTTTGAGTTCATTGCTATGTACATAAAAAGTACCATTTCTTCATAGCATTTTCTGAATTCTTGTGAGCTGTCCTCTGTGTGCTGATGCGTGTGTACCCAGAAAAAGGTTTAGTTCTCTGAGGGGCTATATGAACGCATCACTTTAATCATTATTATCATAGCTCGCCTTTTGGAGCCTGACAATCTTTCGGCTGACGTTGTGGTTTTCGGCTGACTTATTCTAGCAGTATCTGATTTAGCCACTCCGCAAATTTTAAAATTTCCAAGCGTTTGAGTATTGTATTTGGATGACACAAAATAAAGCACTGACAATTTCTTTTGCTTGCCGAACCTTTCAAAGGTGGCACATTTGCTGTAATAGCAGTACGTAATTTCGCTTAAATTAGCTACTTTCCGAAACCAATTTTGGAGCAAAGTATCCGTAGCGAGAATTGAACAGATTGTATTTAAGAAAGTTTTTTCATTTTTCTTTTGCAAATTGGAGAGACATTTCTTTTCTCCTTGAAAACAAGAAAATTTGAGGTACATTTACCTATATGGTATAAGTACTACTTCGGGAGCTCTGCAATACCCTTGGTAGGTTAGTAATTCTCCAACATGGATATACTCATACAATTGAATAATCTCGATCATTTGTTCAAAAGAGAGGAACAGAGTGATTGTAAAGACTGAATATCCTCGTCTTGTCCACTGCTTGCGATAGCCCAGGAGGTAAGGTGCTCGCTCTTTACAACCGAGGTCGTGGGTTCGAATCCTGCAGTGGGCAATCCTTACTTGTCAACTGCACATGGTGGTAATAGCAGCTAAGGTTCTTAGCCACACACAAACGAGGCTGTTAAATCTGCTAGTATTATACCATCAACAGTAGCCAACCGATCAACAGTGCATTGCCTCTTCGCCGAAGAATGTATAAACTCTTTCAAGCGAACATCCCATTTAACATTCAGTCATTCATTTTAGCATTAATGTCTTCAAATCTGCTTATTTTTCCTCCATGACTTCCAGTTTCAAAGGTTTCATTTTCGGACATAATTAGCAAACTTTAAAAATTGTGCTGCAAGAGTTTTGCTCACATAATGCTTATATAAAAAAGGGCTATTAAAACTACCATCATATTTAGTTATGACTTCGATAAGACAACTATTTAAGGATTTGATGACGACGCTCTTGATTTGTTTGCTCTTATCGAGCCTCGCCTGAAAAATTAACAAAGTGCTGACCATTACCAGTTCCATTCCTACAGACTTTTTTCTGTCCTACCCCGAGATCAATCGAAGCTAGTGGGAAATTAATCATTGTCACTCGCTCCTCTGTCATTTTCACACCGCTTGCAGTCACCGCGAAGCTTTCTTTTGAATTTATTTTTTGATGCCTCCAAAAAGTCATGATAGTGTCAGCAATTAATTTTCCGCCAGATACCAAATCTATCTTCATCCGATTATAGCCTCAGCTCATTTCGATTTTGTGCGCAAAAAATCGTCCCTTTCCCTGCACTGGATGATTTTATAATTCATTTCCATGTCTTTAATGACTCCTTATGGGCAGATTTTCTCATATTGACTAATTTATTTCTGAAGTGGCTCAAATGCACGGCGAAAGGTCACCCATGCACCAGATCAAACGTTTCTCCAAAACTGTCGGTTATCGATTACTATACTTATTACATTCAGCTCATCTGACTACACGCGACTCTTATTCAGTCTGTACTTTCTGTCTCCCTCGGTATCCGAAATCATCTGCAAATCGTGAAACCTTAACATATTGATGCTGTCCGCACAAGAGTCTCTTCCTTGCAAATGTCGTTCAATTCTGCTGCAATACGACACTATCTGATATTGTAAACGTTTGTTCTCCTGACTAAGCATATTTTAAGCCGTTGCCCAGATGGTCATGGGTTGATTTATTGCAGACATTGCACTAGCTAGAGCTAGTAAGCCCAAGCTTAAGAATAATGCAAAGATCCGGGCTGACAGCCCATTGACTAGCGCACGACCATCATAGAATGTAACAATCAATCTTAGCTAAGGCCAAGTCAATACTCTACAAAAATGTAATGGAGACAGAGATGATCAATCCGAAAATGCGAATGTTGACAATCAGCTATTTCTTTAACGATTCCCAGGTTAGTATCTTCCTAGTCATCCCTATTGAAATCAAGCAGATCTTTTCTCGAGCTCTTATGTCAGAAATTTAGATACGAGAAATATAGAGTCCATCGCCAAGGCGACATTGCCACTCGAATTCTTTACCTCAGCTCCTTGCAGTGTCTTAAGGTCCACTTCCAAGCCAAGCACTAGTGTCCGATCTCAAAGCTAATATCCCAGTCTAAAAAGACTGCTGGCAATATAGAACCTTCGTATCCACTGTTCCCCTGAAAGATTGAAAGATGCACATATATGCTGATGACCTCCATAGCAAACCTAATAAGTATTTCCTTGACCTCAGGCCTTGTCTCTTCGCCCTTAAAAAAAACTACTTTTAGGCAGCTCAGTGAGAATGCCACATTACACTGGGATAACTCCAGAAACACCCTCCTCTGCCTTTTACAAATCAAAGACATCGATCTATCGATTAAGCCGGTGCAGACCATCTAAACTCTTATCAGCTTCAAACCTGGCAAGTAATTTCCAGTCAAGTTTTAAGACTAGTCACCCCACAGAGACAGACATCACTGCTTCAAGTGGCTAACGGCCTTCGCAAGAATGCAGACTTAGGTCGCATGACTCTCAGTTTGTTTTCCTGGAACTTAAGGCATTGTTTGATACAATTGGTCACCAAGTCCACTTTTTGCATCTTTTCTCTCACAATGCAATGGTCCTATTTCAGTAGGCAACTTCACGGCTTCGAATTTCAACTGGCAAAAGTCATCTGAAGAGCCATTAAAGTACGGGATGCCCCTGGGATCTGTTCCCTATTACAATTTACACTATTTCTCTTGCCAAATTTGTCGTCAAGCGTAATATAGGCTTTCATTTCTAAGCCGAGGACACAACGCTGCACACGCGATTTGATCCGTCCTAGTTTTTCAGTATTTATAATTATCTAAACTTCCTTGGTGAATGTACTGCTGACATTCTTTCTTATATGGCAGCTAACTTTCTCAAATTAAAGGGCAATACAATTAGCATACTATTTATTGGCAAACATAGCGTTGCTCAGAAATTGGGAAGCACCACTAGCAAAACTGGGTGGGTTAGTCAGCCTGTCTCCTATAAAAATCTAACGGCTATCCGATTTAACAGCCTCATTTATATAAGTGGCAGAAGAGCCAAAAGATCAACAAGATAGATAAGGAATTTCCTGCTGCGGGCACGGAGTCATTGACGAAGGTCGTGAACAGCTTTGCCCCTAGGCTAAGCCCTAGCTAGGGTCGTTCAGTACACGCAAAGAATCTGGCTGTCGGGTTCTGATATCACATTTCCTCAGAGAACAACATCAGCTTTACAGTGATGTCTTCATATTTTCAACTATCTAGCAAATTTAGCCTACTTAGACAGGGTAAACACATTCAGTTTAGCAATTGCACTTGGGACATCCTCTCTAGCATTCTGAAACTTGTTGTGCGCAGGTCTTTCGGCCTGAGCTATAGGCTGCATGTAGCCGGGGAAAAGGTCAGCCTACTGCCTTTACTGTCTTTAAAGTTGCAACGTCACACTATATTTCATTATTCACATATTGCTACATTACTTCCACTGGCACCCGATCAAGCCACGTCTCGATATAAAGATTATTCCACTCGCACTTAGGTCCCTGCAGTCTGTTGCACTTGCCTACCTATCCGAACTACTTCTTGTTCATGCTAGGCTTAGTAACACTCGCTCTTTTGACTCCATTAGTTTAGATGTGCTTCTAAACAATCTCGAATCCCTTTCAGAAAGTTCCTTAATTGCGTATGCACCCAAGGTCAGAAGCTCACTCTCGACTGACGTTACATAATCCCTGGCTCAAACATTTAAAAAGGAAACTAAAAACTCACCTGTTCCTCTTAGAATTGGCTGAGTCTTTAGAATTCGCCATTTGAAATATAATGTATTTCCATAGCACCCTAAGAAAAACTTATTCTCTATTCAAGCGCTTCATATGTGCCATGTAGATCGAGCCCACGACCTCGGACTTTGAGCCCTGTGGAGGCAAGCACTTCTGTTCCATCTCTAATGATTAAAGCGAGAAATTCTATTACGCCGCAAGATGACACACTCGTGTGTCACTGGCTAGAAGGCGTATTTCCGTCAAGCGGCAAGATGGCGCGGATTGTCTTCCGTGACGGAACTAGTACGACTCAGCGAAAAGAGTTCACTAGGAAGCACGTTTCAGTCGTGGCTTTCAATTTACGATATTTTAATTTTAAAAATATTATCAGTAAGAGGATTTAGTCTCTGCGAGACATGGACCAATATTGATAGTAATTCTGGTAAGTTAGTTTCTATTGCCATATTCAGAGGCAAGAGTGCATTTCGCCGACCTGGGTCCGTGTGAGAGCACTTCTGCATTTCATCTAACATCACCAGTCTCTCACAGGTTCCCTTGAGATTAGCTTCAGTAGACATGTGGAATCCTGCAGTCAGCCAATCCTGCGATAATCTAGATTCAAAACCAGGACCTCGGGGGTCCAGAACCCATGACACTAATCTCTTGCTAGGACACATTTGCTAAATGCAGAATCTAGATCGATAGCAAGTGTATCTTGCGGTACATAGCCGATAAATACACTTGCTGACGATCTAGATTCTAGAAACTAGATTTTAGTCATTATGTAGATAAAGCAGGCTCGTGTCCACATTTACATTAGTCTACACGTGTTCCAGGCATCCTTTAACCAGACTCGAGCCAAGTTTGTCTGCAAGCCAAATTCCTTGCTTCGGCTCAATCACATGAGATCACTTTTCAGTAGGCCGCATGGGGTATCGTTGCATGTGATTCGGTGCTGGGCGATTGACGACGAAGGAAGCTTATTCAAGCGTGTCAATGAAAAGCAACGTCCCAGAAGTCGATGCTTGCTCGGGTAACTGCCACGCATAGCCGCTGTTTGCCAAGCCTTCCATGATACTATGGACAAGAACCCCCCCCCCCAAGCTCCTATACTGCAAATGAATCTGGTAGCGTGACCTGCAATTTTTTATCAGTTGCAGATATTTTCGTCTGATGAGTCGTCATTATAGCTTAGTAAGAAAGCCTCAATAAGCACTACCCAAAATAAATAGTTCCTTAATAGTGCGAAGCAGTGCGATTTCTTTGTTCAACCTATTGCAACTGCAGATGAAAATTTCGTATATAAAGTCTGCCTTGGCCGCAGTAGCGTTACATGCAGTTGCAGATGGCGAGGTCAGGGGGGATTTCCCCTCCCCCTTGCCGATAGCTGGGCCATGACGTGGGCGACCTCTTAGGCCCGCGGGATGCCGCCGCTAGCCGTGCTTTGAGGTCTGCTTTGGTTATTTGACTCTTTTTAAAATCTAAGCTACTTATACTCTTTCTTATGAATGGCCCAGGTTGAGGTGAACAACAGTAGGTGACCGTTCGACCGCTTAGACAGCAGTCGACAGGGAGCGACAGCTGGCGCTTCCTCGAGGCTGCGGCCCTAGTCGTTCAGTCAGCTGCACTCGGAAATCGACCGTTCGCTAAGCTTTATCAAATCCTTAGGAAGGGCAGCAGTGTTTTATTCATTTGCCCGATCGTATTCTCATTTTCTTCAAAGCTGCTTTATCGTTACAACCCGTTCTTCTAGCACAGCAGAGCGAAGTCGTTGTAAACGACACCGCCGAAGCTCGCAGAGCTTGTCAACGCTGGCAGCACGGTGCTTCGCAATAGCGACAACTGCAGCTGACCGGTCGTCTCTCGATGCGGCTTTCTACTTTATGATGCGGGCATACGGACTCAGCACATCGCCTAAGAAACACGCTTGCAAATCAGTAGCCGGCTAGGTGGCTCAATTAAATGTCCCATCGATTATCCGTAATGTAATCTTTTTCGGCTGAGCGGCCTCAGCAGGAAAAAAGTCCATTACACTGAACGGTTGAAAAGGTTACTGTTGACGCTTCTTATTGCTCTGCGCCAATCGATGGGACCTCACCTTCTGTTGTCCATCCTCACACTTCCTCTCGCGGCCACCGTCGAAACGGTTTATTACGACACTGCCTGTAGAGCCGCGGACAAGCGCCATTTTTTTCGCTAGAAGTTTTAAGCTCAGTGCCGTCCGTGTCGACCTTTCGCATACGATCGCTTCAAGAATTCGCCACCAAACTCTCAATGATAAAGCCCTTGTGTGGCTGACACTGCTGCCAGCGCCAGCGACTGCTTCGTCGTCCGATCTTACCCCGGCTCCACATAACGGACCCTACTCATTTGCTAGTCATCTCCGACACCAGAAACTGGTGGCAACGTCGCGTTACCGCCCATTCTGCGATGGGGAGAGTGTTACACGGAGGCGCTGCTGAACTCTCGGCTAGGGACTGCAGGGCTCACAGCTCCTGGCACCTGGCTTTTGCCCCAGGTGCTTTGAGATGACATGGGTCGATCCGCCAGCGGCCGCCAGCGTTAGTGTCATCCGATCCTACTGCGAAGTCGAGAAAAGGGCATCGCACAGCTTCGAGACGTGCCCGGAGTACGGTTCGATCGAACGCCACTTACAGCAAGCGATAGACTGCTGGGCGGCCTGCTCCGAGGTGATGGCGAGCTTAGCTCGGCTCGCTGCCCGACAGGGTGACCTTGCTTTGCCTTGCCCACACTGACTGGGTGACCAAGTCAAAAGAGTGAGTGAATATATCACTGCGCACAGTGCGCCTGGGACGGTCCCGATTGCCGAAGAGTGAAGAAGGTGGGAGACCTAGCAACTGCCGGACGAGATCTGTCGACCTGTCCTAGGCATCCATCCGATCCAGACGGACCGATAGGCTCACAGACAGCTGGAGCCATGCTCTAGTAGTGACGGCTCGGGCAGTTTGGGCAGCGATTAGGTTTGCTGCTGCCTGTGTTATGAGAGAACATGGAAGGAACACGCATCGCTCGTACGCTCAAGCATGAGCATACCGTTGATCACACGTCGAACTACAATTTGGAGTCGCCAAACGGGTGGCAAGCTGTCACGGACGTGTGTCTCGTGTGTCACATCGGGCTCCCATTATCCCATTACCCAACCAAACTCAATGCTTTGGTCGCTAAATAAAGAGCCTGGCGGCGGCTCACTCGTAGCTGATCGAGCATGCTCCCTCCTGATCCTGCTCAAACTGCGGCGTCGCTCTATTGCATTTGCCTCTGCTGCTAGTGCTGCGGGCTGCTGGTGCTGCTGGTGCTGCGGGCTACGGATTCACACGTGCGGGCGATCGCTCGCAGGTTACTGTACCCGCATTTTTACCCACTGTCCTGGCACCAGCAGCCCCGGTCGTGCCCAGGGATAAGGTGCTCGTTCTTCACGACCCATACTGTGGGTTCGATTCCTGCAGTGGAAGATCTTTTATTATTCACTGCCAGCGGTGGCGATAGCCGGAAATGCTCTTCTGCTGCTAAAAATGAGGCTGCTAAATTGGCTGTTGCAGCTGTTCATGATTTAATAAAGCTGAGCTGAACTCCAACTTCCTGCAGCTGCAACCTGGCAGGTAGATATCAAGTATACAGCCATGATTTTAGCGAGGGTGAAGCGAAACCTTGACATCGAGGAGCGTGGCAGTAGTTCACGGCCTCCACTTTGGAATCAGCTTGGAAATGCTCGGTTTTTGCTAGGTTGTGCGCTGCTGCTCTGTGATGGGGCAACAACCAAGTGCTGTCGTAATTTGAGTGCTTCCAAAACCAGGCGTCCCAATAAGAAGTGTGTGTACAGTTTCTAGAAATAGATAACGTTCTCCGAGGGCGCTATATAAATTTTATTATTATCCTAATAATGAAAAGGACTATTATTATGATGACTACTAGTATTTCTCTCAGCTGTCACTTTTTGCACCTTGCTCATGGCCGAATCTAAGGTGCGATTAAGGCTGTAGCACTCCTCTGCTTTAACGGCTTTAGTCTTTGGTGGGGGAAGGAGCGTGTGGGGAAGGACGATCGGTAAAGCCGTAGGCGTAGGAAGGGGTGCGGGGAAGGGAAAGAGAATACACGGCTCCTGCATTGCCTCAGAACAAGTTGCGGCAAAAAAGTCTACTTTTAGGAAGCATGATGTATGCCGGTAGCACGGAACCGAATACCTTGCAGACACTATTCAATACCGAGATGCTGAGACTTGCGGCGACAAATGGATACAAGTCCGCTACGGAAGCAGTACTGCTACCACCAGCCATCGGCCTTAGTGGCTGACGCGTTAGCTCTGCGCCCGGTTGGCAGGCAGTTCCAGAGGCTGGCCAATAACATTACGCGCACGCTTAGCTCCGGGAACGCACGCGATCTCACCTCTAGGGTGTCTTCTGGGAATTCCCGCCGATAAATTTGGTTCTAGTGGGTAAATGGCGCAGAGCCCAGAAGAAAATGCGACGATTAAAGTTTGCCAGTCGAAAGAAGGAGCGTGGGCTCAAAGATCAAAGAGATCGCAGCTGAAATAGTGTGGACCAAGCGTGCACCGCGTCGCACGCCACCAAAGAAGCTATGAGAGACTGACTAGTCGTAGGCTCGGCCAGTCTGATATAATTAATGAAGCTCGACAGCATTGTATAGCAGTGCGTATGTAAGCCCATAATGGTATACGTGCATGCATGTGCATGCACCTGTTTATATCACTCGAGCGGCCACAATAGCGCTTGACTTGCTTAAGACATGGCTCGTTGGGAAACGGAAGACGCGCTCTGAGTGTCTTCGTTGAACTGACGGCGCGGTCAACGTTGTAAGAACTTGAGCCGCCGCCGCCGCCGCCGCTCCAACGAGATTCTCGCAGAGCGACCCAACGCACGCCTAAGCCAATGCGCATTTACCCATGGAATTTCAAAACAATCGGCTTTGCGTTGAACCGGTTGACTTTTCTGGCACGCACCTTTCCACGGCGTAAGCACAGACCGTGCCGATGCGCTAGAAAGAACTGCGGAATTGAGCTTCGATTTATGAATTAAAAATATCTCGCTTTGCTGCCTGCTCGCAAAGCAAATTTCGGAATCTTGATATTTTCTTCATCTGTAACTCTCGTCTCTTGTTACCAACGTGCAAGAAAGCCCTAGCGTCCTTCATCATCAAGACGGAGATACTATGCTAGGCCACTATGCTACGACACCATGCTACATTACAATGCGACGACACTGTGCTGCGTTTAGCGGCGGATAAGCGCTCTCTCTCTCTCTCTCTCTCTCTCTCTCTCTCTCTCTCTCTCTCTCTCTCTCTCTCTCTCGCTCTCTCTCTCTCTCTCTCTCTTTCGTTCCAGAGCCGTGGGCTTGCTAGCTTAGTCGTGTGCAGCATGACGTGCGTCTTGCATCACTGTTACTCGTGACCGGTACCACAGCCAATTTCTGTCGCTGTGGCTGTAACGGGCATTCACACGGTCACACCGCGAACTGGGCAGATGCTGAATTCGCCTCGCCTGCTCGCGAGACTTTGCCGTAATTTTGCCTGATGTGTTACCAGCGGGCAGACGAACCAACGTAATTGCATGGGTTGATGCATGTGACTTACGAGTGCTTGCACGAGGCTCATACCAGACATCTTCCTAGGACCGACGAAGGTTGACCACATATGCGCTGGGGCGGTATCACGATTTTAAGTTATACCTACCATTGTCAAGCCACACATAAATGTGGGTGTGGAAACTTGTCGTTCGTTCGCATGCTACGGATACGCTTTCCGGTCTACGCCGGTCTACGTGAAAGTCTATTGCAGAGCTTTAGAAAGAGAACCAAATCAAATACAGAAGCGGCTGAGCTAATAATAATGACAATAATATATTTGCAAATATAGTATATGTAAAATAATATATTTGCGCCCTCAAATAACTGAATCACTTTCTAGACCCTGTACAGGTGCTGTAAATACTAACCAAGCAGCTTGGGCTGCTGAGTTAATTATGAAACATACCGGTTCAAAAGCACGACCGCGTGACGTTTTCAGGAAACGGCAAGTGCGTGAGCACAGTGGGAACTGGCACCGAAGGCACTAGGATCGGGCGACTGCTCGCACGCACGCGCTCAGACGAGTCCGCATAGATTTTGTGTAGAACAGTGAGCGCTCTTTTTTTGAGATATGTTAAGCACCGAATTTTATGCCTTCATGGACTCCGCTGAGCGTCCGCAAGCGATCGAGTGCAAGGCGGTGCTTCGGCACATCTTTGGTCTGGTTTATTGTGGATTGGTTCGGTCTCAAACGACCCGTCGAGCGGACGAGCGATTCTCCCAGTTTGCCGGATCGAATCGTCCTCCGCCGGGGAAGGAGGACAGCTACGCGAGCGGCGGCGGGCATGCGCACAGCACCGAGCCAACACTGAAAGCCTACATTTTATTTAAATTTACGCTTAATAATAAGCGGTCTGTCCACTTCAAAGCCATTCCAAAAGCGGCGGCGCCTCATGTGACCAGCACATCCTAGCCCCGGGGCAACGGGGCTCGCATTACGCGATCTATGTCGCGTAATGCGAGCCCCGTTGGAGCAGGCGAGCCTGCAATGACCGTTGCAAGCGTTTCGATAGCCGCCAAGGCTGTTCTGCCGCTATATGAACGAGGCTTCTAAATCGGCCCATCCTTGCTTGTACTTGCGTTTACTCGCAGTCAGCTCGAGCGCCGGTTTTTCCTGTGCCGCCGTCTTCGCTGGGCGACGTCAGCGGCGCCACGAGAGAGACCGGCGGCGGCGATCGGGTAGATGCACGCGGTGGCGCAACGGGCCCCGCGAAGGCGCGCGGGAGCCGTACAGCGAAGCGTCGTAATAGCGATTAGACAAACGACGAAGGCCGCGGAGCGTAGCAGGCGAGTTTCGGCCGCGGCGACAGCGGCGCAGCGCCAGCAACGGCAGCACTAGCAGCTTCAGGCCAAAGGCAGGCAGGCCGGCACGGCGCTACGCACGGCGCGGCGCTAGGCCGGTCGCTCCGGCTGCAACCGCGAGCGAATGACGCTCGAGCCTCGAGAGACGACGGGCGCGCGCGCGCTCCAACGCCCCACCCTTGCGGAGCAGCGCGCGCGCGCCTGCGAAGGGGCGGCGAGCGTCGGCTGCGACGGCAACGCCGCGCGAGGCGATGCAAATGTCTCGATTGTTCGCTGGATGGTGCGCGCAGAGCTAATCAATTACTCCGCACAATGCTCTAACCGGCTAAAGCAGCTGACTCGCAACTAGCGTAACGGCGCCCAGGCCTAAAGAGGCGTCGCTCCTCCGCCGCTCGCGCTCCGCCGCGACCGCACAAGTGAACCGCGCGAGCGAACCGGAGGGAGCGAGCGGACGCCGCCGCCAAGGTGAGCCTAACGCCCGCCCGCCTAGCGGTGAGCCGCCCGCGGCGGCTGCGGCGCCGCCGCTCACCCCTGGGGAGCCAGAGCTCGCTGGCACCTGGGGCGACAGTTTCTCCGTAAAAGTACGCGGAAAAGCTCGCCAGGCTCGTGTGAATTTGCGCCCAATGCCCCCCTCCTCCGAGGCCGAGGGCGAGCGACCTTCGCCGCACTCTCGCTGCCGCGCTCGTGCCGTGACCAGCTGACCGCGCGCCGCCGTCGTAGCCGTACGCCCCGGCGCTACCTGGCTGGCGCCCGGCGCAGCCCGATTGCCGAGCCGGCCGCCGGTCGGCGTGCCCGCGTCTTCGTCGGCCGACTAGGGAGTCGTCGTCGTCGTCGGCTCGCGACATTCGCCGCCGCGCAATGTTCAGCCTCCAAAGCGGAGCGACGTCGGATCGGCGAGAGGACGCCGCGCCGCGTGCGACTCTCGGCAGCCGCATCCGTCGTCTGCTCGGACGGAAAAACGCCGGTTCGTTGGCGCCGCGCCTCCGGAACGAGCTCCAGTGCGCGGCGGCTCAGAGCGACGTGACCCGACAGCGGCGCAGTCAGCCCACGCCTCCGTCCCGCCCCTTCGAGTCGTCGCCTTCTCCAAGACGAGCCTGTCTTGCTCTCGCTCGGCGTCGAGCTAGGGCCGCGCGCTGGCGGCGGCGGCGGTTGTCGGAGCGCCGCGGCGGCCTGACCGCGGTGGTCGTGCCTGCTTGCCACCCATTGCTCCAAACTCGCTGGCTACTCCACTGAGCGGTTGGCTACTAGGCTATCATTTAAAATTCATGGCCGAAGCGCGACCGGCCATGCATTATTAAACGCGCTCAGTGAGCCTTGCAGCGTCCGCTCAGTTGACTAACAAGCAGCTAGCTCAATCCTTCAACGTCACCCTCCGCGGGCGGCCAGACGCGTGCAATTGACAGACAGGCGCCAGCTATGAACTGGGCTATGTTGAGCGCGCTGCAGCCGCGCCAGCGTTGTGGATTATGCACGGCGACGTTGGCACAATGCCGAAACTAGCTGGAGGTGACGAAGCAGTAGCTGCCATAATCGGCCGCGGTCGCGTGCTTGTTGCCGGCGCCGCGAAACACGCTCGGCGGCATCCGAGGGCAGGCGGCGGCGGCACTCGTGGAGTCGAGGAGGCGGTGCTGCTGCGCTGCGCCAAGCGCTGCGACGGCTCCAGGTGACGTCGCAGCGCTTGGCGCAGCGCAGCAGGAGGAGGCGCCGCCGCCGCGGCCTCTGCGGCCGCTCTCCGCTCCCTGCACAGCCTCGCAGCTGCTGCGGCCGCATAATCAGAAAGCGGACTGTGGCCGCCGCCGCGGCGGCCGCAGTGTCGGGCGTTCATCGCTCTCGCTACCTTTTGCGCTCGCCTTGGTGTAAGATACGCCCTTGACCGCTCTCGGTCCGACGCAACCTCCGCTAGCGGAACCGCAGCTAGCCGTAATTATGTCGACTGAAGGTCGTACATCGCGAGTTAGGAGAGGAGAGAGGTGGAGCAAGCAGGCTGCTTAGCAGCGAGTGATGCTTTTTTGCAGCGACCCGAAAAGAGCGCCCACTTAATCGAGCGCTCGAACTCTTGATTTCATTAAAGCAGATATGCGCCTTCTCGCCCTCAGCCAGTTGGGGAAAAACTCTTGCATTTTGATTTGGGTCAAAGTAGGCGCAAGCGATAACCGCGTAGAAGTAACGAACGCAACGGACCACCGCTGTTGGTGTCTCAGCGAGAATTCACTCGTTGGCGTCACCTGCCTGGAGTGCTGCACATTCCTCCCCGCCTCGGGCGACTCCTAGCGCGGTGTCGACCTTTACCTGATTTCTTCGGGTATTCCGCTGCTATCTTCGAGTTAGAGACGGAGATACATTACACTACATTGCATCCGCACGATTGTCAGTTCTAATCGGTTTCTCGATTGCGGCTTCGCGAATGAAAGTACTGCGTACGCACGCTTACTAAAGCAGCATCGGCATGGTTCATTTGCAGCAGCGCCCTCAGCTAGAGCTGATGTCACTGGGCCCTGCTTGACTGTGCAGAGCTTAGCCTAGTCGGTACGACTCTACCTTGGCTTGCATCTATCATTGTGCGGCGTTTGAAGGGTCAGCAGCACAGTGGCTTACTACAATGCATGCGCCCTTCAAAACGTACACCGTACTGAAAAACCGCGAAAAACAGCGTTGCAAGAACCTGTCAATGAAAGAAATCTGCGGCAGCCAATAGCTTGTCAGCATTGAAAACGACTGTTTAAGGGATTTAGCTTGCTTCGACTCGAGCTGCACTCTCACAGAGCGGGAAATGCCGTAAAGCACTGCGCCTAGCTGGTTTGGTCCAGTGGTTTAGTGCTCACCTCGACCAAGGTCTGGCTGAGGTCGAGGGCTCGAGCCCCAAGGCATATGTGAAGCTCCTGAATAGATATTAAGTTCTCTTGGAGCGCTCTACAAACGAATTGAATTTTTACCCATCTCATCCGATAGAGCACGGCTGAAGTTACCCACAGAAACACACAGAAAATAAAAAATATAATTCATTCCTTAAGCGCCCTTTAGTGAACTTAATCTCTGTTTAGGCTCCTTATGCCTGCCGTAGGGCTCAAGCCCCGATCTAGGTCGTTAAAAGCAAGCAACTTACCCATCGGCCAGTTCACCGGGGCGGCAAAATCACCAGGGCGGCCATTTCATTCCGGCAGGGGCAGGTCTCTGCCACAATTCCCGAGTTACGCGGCAGATGCTGTTGCTGGGGTTTATTTTTTGATCGCTAGTTTTTGGAGACTCGTGACGCCTCAAGAGACTCCGGAGACCAGCGATACTTCGTTACTTAGCAGTTGCCTCTCTTCCAGCGAATGCAAACTCGCCAGTTCCATGTCAATCAGCAGTCTTTGTACTCATTTATTTCATGAAGGTGACACACTTGATCGCCGCAGTGTGTAAGATTGAGACTCGACCGCCAATGGTACTTTTCTTTCAAGCACTGGTATTTTAAACAGCGCTCCGGCTTAAGAAATCCTTGGTTAAAGCTATTGTGCGGCCGCAGTGCGAAGCGTGCACATGAGAGCGTAAATGGCTTTGCGATTTAGCAGATTTGACACAGCAGGTCAACATAGTCCGCCCACGCCATTGTCACCAGGCAACACAGTGAGGCTTCAAGACCAAGCAACTGCAGTTGCCTGTACCAAAAGAGTATCTCTAGATCCGAGATGCGAGAGGAAGAGGGAGAATGATTTCACTTACATGACTTCTTAAAGCACGCATTTTAAATCTAGCTGGGATATCACTGAATTATTTTAAGAGGGACAAAAAAGGGGGCTCCTCTGTGGAGAATAGACGCGGTAAGATGCATAAATGTTGCCGTGATTATAGCTTGGGTGTAAAGTGCGGGCTCTTCACCGCCCTGGTGAAGAAATTGAATCCTGCAGCAGACATTATCGCTGCAAGAGAGACAACTCTCGTCATCGAGTCTCTCTTGTCGCTGTAGCAACGTGGCTGTTGAGTCAGCCGACCATCACTTTATTTCGCGGACTGCAGCACACTTCGCTTTGAAGGTCATGCTTTAGAATACGGTGCGGGCCCTAAAAAACAACGCCCATCTGTCCAAGCTTCTCACAAACCTATATTCATGCCGTTACTTATAAAATCCTTTTTTTCTAATGAGCACAGGTGCTCCACAGTCCGACATTTCACTCCTCTCCACCTTTGTCTGCCTTTCATTATATCAAAACTCGTTTACGCAAGGACTTGACCACTAAATACAGCTTACGACACCGAGAGGTAATGTAGCAGCAGATGTAACTCAACTGAGCAAATAGATCGTGAATAGAACAAAATAAAAACACGTGTTGAAGTGTACATTTTTACATCTTAATGACGTGTATTGGATAAAGCCGTGTGTAAAAAAACCTGCTTAAAATTGATTTAAGTTAACATCCAAAACTTATTGGAGTCTTCTAAAGCTTGCTAATAGTAATTTTGCGTATAGTAGTTAAACCTGTGCCTGTGCAGTTATGCACGAGTCTCAGCTCTCACGCTCCCTGCAAGCATGCGCTTTCTCAAACAACTGCACAGCCCTTGGCTCATATATGTAGATGTTCCCTGTGCGTATGTAGATGTTGAGGCGTAAAGGAAACTTGCGTGGTGGTAGTGCTTGATTGCAAATTGAATCACGGTTTGACTCAGTAATTTCCTATAGTTAACTGAAGACTTACAATGGCTTATACGGGTACACATAAACAGTCGAGCTTGCTTTAAGGCACACAAGGGAAGATTTTTTAACTTTGCTATTTTGAAACTTGTTAACTTTTTTAACTTTACAATTTTTTACCTTTAACTTTACTTTAATTTTTAACTTTACTAGATGATTCGTGACTGCCTTAAATATTTGAGCGAGAGGTTTTTAGTTGGTTCTTGAGACTCGCAGCCAATCGCCAGCGGACTTTCAACTCGTGCTCGAAAGCAGCCAATCGTATTCGTCCTTGGAATCCCGACGGTGACTATCTGAATTGTGTAGTGCTGACAGATGCCCAGCGGACACGCAGGCAGGCGCTGAGCGGTCGGGGCAGTGCAGTCTTGCTCTGGGCGGCGCCAGCTGGCGGCCATTGCTTGGGGCGGGGCGGGGCGATGCGGGGCGGGGCGGGAGGCTTCGACTGCGTATCGGCTTTACTGGAGGTCAGCTACTGATAATGCTGAGAGCGCGCTAGTGCCTGAGCTTTTGCAAACAAACTACAATGCTGTGTCCCTCTAACACCGCCGATAGCATACATTCAACGATACCATCGCAACTCGAGCTACAACCGCTGACAGACCTCGCGGTGAAACGGCACGATGCGAGCAATAAAAGCGAAAGCGTGCGTATTCTGCAACATTGCGAGTCAAAAGAGTTTTACCGAGATTGGATGATGGACCGCAGGAATAAATGGAAGCACAGAGCTGCACATTTAATTAAACACGTATGCACGTATTTAAGCTCATTCGTAGGTGCTGCGCGCGTAAAGAGTGCCAACCATGCCAGAATATCGCACACTGCGCCGTCGCCGACTAGCGTGAATATTTTTTGAGAATCTCCGGCGCTCTGTAAAAGCAAGAATCATGAGCTCGAAGAGGCTTCTAAGCTTTGATGAGTTGTAGGAAAGTTTAACATCATCAACCGAGCTCGATTTGACTTGAGCAGGTACGCTCTGCGGCTCTGGAGCGAAGCGGCATGTCCCTTGCGGGTCGGCTCCGCAACAAACCTTTCATTTCGTCCTTATTTTGGAGCTTGTTTTTGGTACCAGTTACTTATTCTGTCCCTGAAACATACCAGAATGAGCCGGTGAAAATATGATTATTCAAAGCAATATACGCGCATGTATATATATATATATATATGAGTGTGTGTATATATGCAACATACATATATGTTTATAAATATTAATACGTGTACGTATAGAGAATATGCAGTTGATTATTATACTAAAACGCACCTATTTATCACAGCATTTAGTAGGTCCATGTGATTCGTCCTTTATATGCTAATGCGTGCTGACACTGTGCATGATGCTGCCACTAACTATGTTATTCTTGTTGTTTATTGAGCATGCTGCCACAAACCATTCAATCGTGCTTCCTTCGCAGCAAATTTAAAGTGCCTAGAAAGAGATTGAGTTCTCTGAGGAAGCTATATCATATATACATATACATATATATATATATATATATATATATATATATATATATATATATATATATATATATATATATATATATATATATATATATATATATATATATATATATAGTGGCATTTTACTTGTGTCTGCACAAATCTGAGCCCTCGGGGCTAGTGATCAGCGCACTTTCCTTTTTCTTCTCTAGTTTCTCAAGTAACGGTGATATAGACAAATACAATGGGATCCCAGTTTACTTACCTAAGTCATTCTCAGACTGGTTTCGCAACCAGGGTCGCTCGTAACCCGGATCGTGGTTTCCTATAGGGTACTATAGAAAACTGTTTTTATTCGTTTCTGAGCCAGGCGAAAATCGTTCCTATGCTAAAAATAAAATGCAGAGCTCTCGGAGCTACGGAGGCTTTTCTCTGCTGCTATCCGAGCGTATGTAGTGTAATGGCACCTTGTTAGCACCTTCACGGCTCAATTTAGCGCTCACTAAGTTGGTATGAATTATTTTGCCCTCTGATACTTTTTGGAAGCCTTTAGTTGACAGCCGATCCATTCAAAGCATTATTTTTCCCGTTTACTTTGAAGTACCTACCAATTCATTGGATTAGGCTCATAACCTGAGTTTTTGCCAACCCAGCTGTTCGTAGTAAAGATCGTACGTTCGTAATCCGCGACACCGCTGCACGTAGAACGTGACGGGAAAGAATTTATCTGGGTGTCTTATGTGTTTTTGGTAGTATAAGGAATATGTGTTTCTAAAAACCTCAAGCTAAGAAACGTGCGGCTACATAAATAAGGGAACGATCAGTATTACGACTAAATTGAACGAACCCATATGTTCCGTTGATGTTCACTTTCACTTCGCAAAAAAACTATCCTAAAATGCTTACGTATTCGCAATACACCAGTGGCAACTATCGGAGGGGAGCTGTCTTTGGATCAAAAAATAAGGCAAATTTATTATCGAAATTAGACCTTGGCGATGGACGATTTATATCGTTGTAAAGTAAAGCAAAATACTTAAAAACGCTTCTTGAAATTCACTAGTATTTCAATAAAGTCATCCTAACATATATTCTTGGTAAAAATGCATACGTAAATGTATTGTCGATTTCGCTGGCTCTTTTTATTCTCTGTTAATGGTTCCTTCTTCGCAAAACCTTAGGGAATTCGTGGCTTTTTCCCAGAATCAAACGCCAGGTCCAAAAGACAACACTTCTATCCTAATTTGGAATGCATATTGCAAATTCTAGAAGTGCTTCACTAAATGAAGATCGAGCAGCTTACTAGCTCGTACATCTCTCACAGATTTTAGAAGGAAGTCTAGACACCGGTTCGCTGCTGCACGGTCCGCGTCTGGGCAGAGCTGTAGCGGATGCGTTGCCGAGGAAACAAAAATGGCCTCCCTCCGAGTAGAATTAGCCAGCGCCCGTCAGAGCCTCGTCTGCGCTCTCGGCCGGTGGCCCGAATGAAATAGAAGCTTTCACTCTGCAGATCCTAGGCTGTGGACCTCCCTTTCACAGTCCGTACGCAGTGACATCTACCGTGCTGCTGCCGACTGTGGCTTTCAGTCTTTCCAGCCGTCCCGAGCAGCCACTGCATGCCACTCACTACCTCAACTGCTCTTCTGACTTAGCTATGCATCTCACTTACTATTTATTTAGCAACATCTAGGTCTGTGGCTACCGAATGGGCACATATGGCCGCTTAATTTTGTTTTATTTACGAACTTAAATATTAATCTAGACATCCTGTTCACGTGCATATTTTGCGATAACTATGGTTCGCGTCTGTTTCATTAGTATTCGCCAAGCTGAGCTATTATCGTGGAACGTAGCAATGCGTTAAAGCACTCATTCGTAACTCGGTACCCATTGGCACCCGTGAATTAACTCTGCGAGCGGCCGTGCAGACTTTGCTCATCGGACGATAAAGCCAATTTATGTAGGTCGTAGTTCTTCAGCGGAATAAAAAAACTCGGGAGTACTCGGTCTGACTCGTAGTATGAGAGCTTAGTTATAGTATATTTTTTTGCCCGGGCTAGCCTAAGAATTTTTCTGAACTATTTTAATTATTGTAGACATTACCCTCACTTCTTCCACGTTGTTTCTTCTAATTCTGATATCATTTCATTAGTAGTTTACAAAAACGTAACCTCATGGCCGCTTGTTTGACCTGATTCATCAGCTCGAGCTTCAGGTTAAAATCTGCAGCTTTCACACAACCTTGTTGTTTATTGAGCATGCTAAAATTAACCAATCGATCGTGGTTCACGTGCAGCAAATTTAAAGAGCCTAGAACGAGATTGAGTTAGCTGAGGGTGCTATATAAAATGTATTGCTGTTACTACCATTGTAACCTGTGAACAAGCTATAAATGAGCGCCCTTAAACTGGTCGCAACTTGGTGGCGCTTACAGGTGGCTTTTACTTTACTCTTATCGTTTTTTCGGTTAGTTTTTCCGCAGATTTGTGCCCTATTTCCTCACGCAAATTAGCGGCTGAAGGTCACGGTGCTAGCGTTTGTATCGGTGAACATGTTGGTAGATGCGTATACACTGACATGTGCAGATATACATGTGCATTTCTGTGCTTCCATGCATAGCTGATGCTGCATATATGAAGATGTAAGAACTAATATTTTTATGTACGAATGGCAGGGCATGGTTTACCCTATGCAAGAGTGGCGGATTGTGATACTTACTTACCCTTAATACTTATAAGTGCACCTTTTCCAATTGTAAATAAATATGTACGTATATTGATATTGCAAATGAACCAGCGCAATTAATATCGATCACTGATTAAACAATTTTTTTAATGTCTTCACAATAACATTAGCATAGCCTACGAGCTCATACGGAGTACATTTGGAGCAAAAATGAATTTCTTTTAATATATGTGCAGTCAAATTTAATAACTAGTACTGCGTTGTCACCTAGTTTGCTGCAGTATACCGTAACCCTGCCAAAAGGTATATTGCATAGCTTTTTCTAATGGCTGCCTAGTAAAAGTGTTCCATCAGCAAGTTCGCTGTGAGCATATCTCAGACCAGGTGGCGAGCCACCTCAGAGTGCAGTTATTCTTAGATATCAGATGCGTCAATGTAGACACAGACAATTGTAACTCATTCTCAGTCAGGCAAAACTCTGACTATCGGCAAACGAATTCAGAATGCTATAAGAAAGTTGATAGCCATGAAGTAGCTAAGGGGCTGAAGACTGACCCTTGACTTTGTCAAAGACACCCAATCAAAGCGGGCAACTGTGAGGTTTAAATAGGGCTAGAACCCAACAGCACTTCTGGTTACGCTCCCGGATACAATTGGTTATCAACCAATGTATGACCCAGTGTACTTCCATCAGTCTATCAATATGTCAGTAGGTTTCATTACAGAAGATTTTTACAGTATTTAGTTCAATATTATATACTCAGGATTACAGGCAAAAAGTGATTGTCAGAGTTAGCTGAAAATATAATTAGGGTTACAATCTATAGATGATTTACACGAGATTATTCAATCGCCAAAACGTCAGATCAAAACATGCAGATAACTTGGAAGATGAGACGTTGTTTTGGAGCTCGTTTAGAAGTTGCATATTCTACTAAATGGGGCACAGGCAAAGCAGGGAAGGATGCCGTTCTGCTCAATCTTAGCTCAATAGCAAGGTGCTCGCACTGTGCTACTCTCTCGCGTCAGAGTCCAGTTCAGCGGGCCATTCTCGGTGGCCACAGCAAGCGAACTAAGGCTCACTAAGGCTTCTCGGCACTATTGCAAATGGAACTGATTGATACTTTCTTCTCTGCTAGCTTGTCGCCCATAATTTTTTCTGCTATTGCTTATCTTGCTCTTTGGGTTGTACTCTGGATATACCATTTTATAATGGTTATTATTGTTATATTTTTATCATAATTCCTGATGCACCTTAGTGCACAAGTCCGAATAACTAGCGAGTTATGAAAGGAAAAGATTATATAGGGTGTCACAAATGCACGAATCGACTTGAATGCTGTATCTTTGTCTAAACAAGCTCGAATTATGCTACGTTACGCTGCTGAAGGTCAGCATACTTCAATGTGATTAAGAATAATAATAATAATAATGCATTTGCATAATTCCGTCAGAGAGCTTATTGTTTTGTAGGCATTTTAAATTTGCTACAACAGAAGCATGATCAAATGGTTAGTGGTAACATGCGCAGTGTCAACAAGCAAAATGTGATTACTTAACATTAGAATGTCAACATGCAAAACTTATGCGATAACTTCTTGTCTGTTCCCCTGCATCCACACTCCTTCAATACTTCTTTTCGGCATATCAATTACTTTCAGTATGAGCTGGAACATTGTGTTCAAGACTCTCGATGATCGTACGTCAATGTGAAAGTTCTATTAATAGAAACGGTTAGAATAAAGGTACCTACAAATCGCGAGCAAAGCCGCAATATAGAAGACAGCAATTAGCTAGTAAGAAAGCCTAATCGTTCATCCTTTTTCCCCGGCTTCCTATTCTCATTTTTTGCATTAGGTGTTCTTTAGCGAGACAGGCCTCCTTTCACATCTGCGTTGTCCAACTAAATTTGTATGACCTATATTTCACCAAATCCGTAGGTGTAAGTTTGAAATTTTATTTGAAATTTGAATTTGAAAATTTTGAAATTTTATTTGAAACAAATGCGACTACATTCTACATGCCGAACCAGCTGCCAATTGAATTTTGAACCTAAATCATGCCAGTTGCAGACGCGGCTCCTTTTAAGTGGTTTCGTTGTAAATAAACCATTCAACATGGCTGCTTACCTGTGGTGTGCTGTCTCACAATGTTGTCAGAATACGAATACGATCCTTCACTATAAACATGCCACGGCAATTGTTGTACTCAGCCGGAGCATTTTCAGAGTCTGTTTTACGCCCAAGTCGACGATAAGAAGAGGAGCACTTCGACTTTGTTTGATTGCCTCTGTAAGGTCCGCCCAGGATTGATAAACTGAAGTTGCCGTGCTTCTATCGGCTATAGGTCGAGACGCTATCAAAATATATAAAACGTTCGACCTGGGTGCGTCGAAAGGAGACGGATACAAGTGCGGGCATTTTGTGAATATCACTGGGGTTCCTATGTGCATTTATGACATTCTTGTAAGCGGGTCCCAATTGAAGAACACGACACTCAAAAGAGGCATGTTTTGGCAAAATGCCGGGGGGATTTACTTTTGCTTTAGTGCAGATAAGGCTAAGTTTGGCCAGACTGCGATTCCTTACCTGGGCTACGTCTTGCCTGCCGGGAGCACAAGGCCAGAACCCGCCTAGACGAAGGTCATCCGTGATTTACCAGGCCTTCATCAAGTGTCAATGTATTGCCGCTGCCTGCTGGGATTACTGATTACTTAGTCAAGTTTTGCCATAAGGTGGCTGACGTGTGCGAACCTTCACGACGCTTGACGGAGGCAGAGCTCCCCGCGGTGCTGGGACTCCAACCAAGCTAAGCCACATACGACATTCAATTACATGTGATTATTGCTGTCCTGCAAAGTTAGTATGACGTAAATCTCGCTGTCGGTGTATGATTTTAAGAATAGCATCGGTGCGGGTGCGGTATTGATGCACAATTAACGACCTGCCGCGAATGCTTCTCAAACTTGGAGGGCAGTCCAGCAAAGATAGAACCGTAATGAAAAGGAGCTGATGCCTGTTCAATGTGGCTTCGGACGCTTTTCCCCGCTATGGGCAGAGTGGTGAAAAGTGGTGAAAAGTCTTTGGGCAGAGCCTCGGAGGGGTAAGCGACAATACACCTCTAGTTGCCATGTTCAAGACGCCCGTATCTAAGGTCTCACCACTATTGCAGCGGATGAGACTTCTCTGACTGCACTATCACTTCACGTTAGTCCATAAGCCTAGGAAGCACCTCTTCATAGCGAATGCACTCAGGCAGGGCCCCATCCAAACGTATACGCTGGCCATACGCGGAGGAAGCGGAGCGGGCTGCAGCCGTTCTTCACTGACTTCACTTCTCCGTCTGGCGCGACAGCATTTTTAGAATCCCCCCGGCCCCCAAGGGACTTCACTCTTGCCGCGGCTTGCAGTAGATGCGTCAAGGCCGAGTGTGTGCATCCGCACCGCCCAGACGCCACCGACCAGTTCGCGAGCGAAGCACAGTTACTTAGAGGACATCTGAGCACCAGACGACGTCCACGCCGTAGCGGAAATCGCCGCTAGCCGGCATGTCGCAGCCTCGCCACCACAAGCACCGCCCGCGAAGATGAAAGATTGAGACAGGGCTGGTGGCTCGTCGACGGAGTCGCTGAGTCGCTGCTGAGATGGAAGCGGCAGCTCCCGCCATGGTCTAGCTGCTTACAGCATTCGCGATGTGTCGTGAGCGTTAAAACTTGTGCAATCCGCCAGGCTGATCAGTTGCTCGTTGCCGGATGCTGGGCCAGGCGAGGTGTTCCCTGAACCTCTGAACTGCCAGCGCAGCGACTGCTCTTGCGGTCAATCGGCTTCTTTGTGGAAGAAAGGGAGCTGGTTGATTGCCCAGCAATCTGTCAGCTTTCCACGAGAAGCCCCATCGATTTGGAGCCGACGAGGTGCGACCGTGAAAGCCGAACTGATTGCTATCAAGCCACGGCGACCGCCGCTGCTGGCCTAATGGCACTAAGCTAATTTGTAGCGCGGGGACGGTTAGCGCTGGGACTCTCGTCGCTCCGTCTCCCTTTCGCTTCGTTCTAGCGGCTGCTCGTGCCGCTCACGCTACGCGACACGAGCGGGCATCGTAAAGTGGTAGTCATGTACGCGGCCGTCAATTCCAGAGACTGCGCAACTTCGGCTGATCGGGGTGTAGAGACGAAAAGGCCGGCTGCTAGGAGACCCGGCCAGCTCAGAAGAGGACGATTCCTGCAATGGCTATGGGAGCGCGTATTCTCGGTCCGATCGTCAATCGAAGGTCTCTGCAGCGAACTAATTAGCGCTTCAGTCCGCCACAGCCGCGAGCGGGCTAGCTCAGACGGCTGCAGCGCTCATCCGCTTAGAGCTACGCTAAGAGAGGCTCGCGTTTCAATGAACGGTACGACAAGCGCGCGTCCGATCTGCGATTCTCGTAACGACGATGCGAACGTCGCTTTGCGCTGTGAGCCGCACAGGAGCAAACGCTGGGTATTGCAGCTAGTTTAGCGAGGCCATTAGCGAGCGGCAATGTTATATCTTAGCTTGAAACCGTAATCTAGCGAGAACCGTTTGGTTGGCTTGGTAGTGTCCATGGTAACGCCGTTTCGCGTGCCTGGGCAATGCGTGTGCCAGGGTGCCAGTGCGCAAGGGCCACGACGAAGCTCCTGCGTGCAACTTGTACTTGAGGGCTTCACTCAATAATGAAGGTGTTACCTACAGTAAGCGTTAAAGGCCTAGAATAAACAAGACAATAATTAGTTCGATCTTTAAATGGAAGGTACACATGCGGTTTTTCTGGCAGCTCTATGAATCTATACGGATGCGATTTATTAATCAGGTCTATCCTGCACGCAAAATCTCCGGACACCATAGCCACGAGATCGCTGCCGATTCGTCGAGAGATACTTGAACTTTCAAATTATTTTTAGACATGGGAATATCTGCTCCTCGATATTTTTTACTTAACTGCTGAGCTCCCGGTCTGTACGAGTGTAACGCTCTTAATGAGCGCTCCGAATTTCCGGCGCTCCCAGAGTTCAATTCCTCATGGATAAGGCAGCTCCTCGAGTCATAGAGCTTAGTTTATGCATATGCTTACTGAACTCTGTGTGCTTCGGCCATACCCGAAATCTTATCTAACCTGTTTCTTATTCGGTCACTCTAACATGCTAGAGATCTTTGTCTGGCGTCAGCACACAATGTGAAATTTAGCAATCGCTTCGTGCCGCGCATTAAAAAATAGCAACTCTGGGGTTTCGGTGGGCATTAGTGGCAGTGCTATGACCGCGGCTAAGTTTCTCAATAGGCAGCAGTGCAGCTTGCGCTAGCAGAACCTAAACCTAGAACGCAGTCCGAAGGGCAAAGATTCGTCTTCACCAGCTGGGAGTTCGGCTGCTTGCTAGATACGTCAGTTACGAGCACTCTAGCGGTCGCATCTCTAGTTTGACTACAGTTTGGGGTACGACTGCGTAAATACTAGAGTTGCGGCCGTATTACTGTAGCTGTACCCGTCTTTCTAACTAATCATTAACGACATCGTCATCAGATAACGAAGCGGTCTTTGAATCGCTTATTAAGCGGGTCACTCTTGGCAGAGTCGGCTTGTGGTCTCTGGCTAGGTGCAACTTTGGCCGGTTACTTAACGAAGGAAAACACCACCTGCGCGCGGGGGGGGGGATTACGTTCAGCACTTACGATCTACCGCGTAAGGTGTTTGCCCTTCATGGGCATCCAATGAGAGCTTCCATTGCGCCACATGGGATGCGGCTGTTCGACTGTTCGCTGCATCCTTTTGACGCTTTTTTTTAATCCCGTCGCGAACCAGTATCGTAGATTTATATGTGCAGGTGCATATTGACATCTAAACACGTACACGGATATACACCCTTAAACGGAATGGATATTCCCGGAAGGTGGTTTGTCATGGCATAACAATTAAACGTCGGATCGCCTTTCAGATTTTTCGACACTTTAATCTACTGTCCCTTTGGTCCACTGCCTGTGCTACAAAATTGTAACTGGCATGTCACTAACGATCAAGATTATTCCAAGCCACATGTATACTTGTTCGCTCTTGCCTGCTTGGAACCGTTAATACCAGCAACTCCCGGTCTTTACGAGTGTAACGCTCTTAACAAGCGCTCCGAATTTCCGGCGCTACCAGAGATTGTTTAGTGGTTAGCTGAATGCACTTAAAATACGGCTTAAATCAGCCACTTATAAATAACTTCTTCGACTACAGCACTAAATCGGGAAATATATTGTACATGTGCGATTATTTTAAAATAGTAGAGTAACAGAATAGAGTGACTGAAGGCTGCCTGCAGCAACTCTGGCTTAAACTGGTAATTATTTTGCAACTTTCTGTGTACAGAGCCAGCGCTCTACCATTTGAGCTATCAATACTTATTGCTCTAGCTCTCAGCACCGGCCACACAGCTAAAGTTCTAAATGATCATGGATGTGCCCTAGCCGAATATTGGTGTACGCCCTTAGTATACGTGCTCATTTATTTTAATTTCAATTAATTGCATCTGCAATTCTTGGCGACAAGAACCGTATATACTAGTTGACTCCCGCACATATAGGAATAACTTGGTGCACCTTCAGTCCACGGTTGAGGCACATGCAGTAGACTGGCAATCTCCATCTCTTTTAAAATACCGCTCCACTTCTGAAAATAATGCCGTAATGCGATTCCTGTTTAAAATCTTTTTTGCTCCGCTGGGTTTTGGCTGTGGCTCACTTTCTCACTTATTGTTCAATATTATACAGCCATTTATTTGTTCGATATTTACCAGGGCACCATGTTTTTCCATACGTATTTAAATATATATCAAAATCATAATAATAATAAATCTTCGTGCATTCAGATAAGAAATTTGCGGCGTTGTTGGCTCTCGTATCTCCCACATGCCGTATGAGACTTGTAGAATAGTACTGCTATTTCAAGTTGGCAAGCACTTCCGCTTGTAGTATGCATCCCTGAAACGCGTACTGTGCTTCCATGATGAGGTTTATTTGATGAGATTTGCTGCGAAAGCTCCGATTTTACCCGCATCTGGGATTCAGGCTCAGCTGTTTTTATGGGGCATCCAACAACGGTCTAAGGCACTCATTTTTATGCATCTTAAATGGATTTATATACATTTCCGTTTGAAACTCCGTGAAAACCGAGAATACTAGCTAGTGGTACGATGGAGTATTTATAATATCAAACTCAAAGCCTAAATGGCTTTAGGTGCGTATACGGTGTGCACTAGACTTCATGTAACAAAGAAACGAGAAAATGAGAATTGTGGTTGCTTTAGGAGGAGAGTTGAGGAAGTGAGTAGAGTGGAATTAGCAGAGCAGTTGATTGGAAAAGACTATATTAATATTTAAATCTAGTGCAGCTTTCTAAGAGAATTGAATTCACTTTTGGCACTCTATATAACATGTGCTTGAGTCATCAGCAGATATTAAATGCCTTTGCTTAAAAATTGCGGAATTGAGTTCCACAATGCAGCATCCGCAGAGCAAAAGCTTATGTCAACAACATGTTTTAAAGCAAAAGAATTGAAAAGCTCAAATTTTTTGTTCCGAAGACCCTGAGCGCACGAGGAGGTTAAAAGTATCCTCTGCGAAGTAATTGGAATGGTGTGCTTTGGATCTCCGCTTACTGTTCAGCTAAACGGCTGTGAGATTATCAGCAACCAGGCGCTCAAGTATTATAACTGCAGCGCGGCCGTTAGACTAATTGCTCAAACTTGTAGATTCTTCCGCCGCTCTGCACGTAAAATTAGCGCGGTCTTCGGAACCTGTCCTGGCTGCGTCGGAGCTACACTTTGCGGCGTGCTGCATTTAACGGCTTTGTCTGCCGCTGGGGTACCTAATTGCTCTCAGGATCTTACCATGTCGGGCACCTGCATGACCTCACTCGGGTCAAAGACCTGTACTTCCCTGCGGGACCATTTCAGTTTCCTCCTAAGCGCTGCAACTTGGACGCTGAAGGATAACGATTGCCGACTGTCTCTGCAAAGTTTAAATGAATGAATGGGTGAGTGAGCAGGACACTTGCATGGGGCCTACAGACGCACTACGTCGTCAATGCCCGGCTGAAGAATTGCCATTTGGAAATTTTTTGAGTACCGTTACAAAAACTAATGCCTAAGCTCTTTTGAGGCTTGCTCTGAAATCACCAGCGGCGCTTGCTAGAAATGACACGCGCACTGTCTAGTGAACTCGCAAGCATTGCAAAAGCCAAGAAGCTTGCCGCTCATTAAACAATTATCATTATTTTAAATGAAAAAACATACGAACGCAATTTTAACTGGATATTTTCCAACGCCCATTCTTAGCCTTTTCACATGTGCATAATGCTAGAAAACTTGGTGCAATGCAGAAACTGAGCAGCATGCTGCTGCGACCACTATTCAATTTTGGTTAGTATGACCTCTGAGCTTGAGGTGTTCGTAGTTATTTCAATTCCTAGAGATTTACCTCAGCATACGCTGATCAAGATCAAATAGCTCTGATACTTTAAATTAAGATCACGGCACAAGTGCGATACGTGGGCAATGGATCTTACAAGCTCTAATTTCTCCGTAAATGTTCAGCAGAACGCTAATAGCTTTGCCTAGAGATGAAACTTTCTAAATAGCTTTTCACCACCCTTTGAATCTTGGGTTTAACAACAGTATTGCATAAAGTTAGCAGATGTTAGATGCTACACTATTTTAACTAGTTCTCATCACCCTTAGCCGTAAATTGGAGTGCTTCAGTCGAAGCTCGAAGCCACAAAGGGACAACGTTTGGTGGCACCCTCGGTTGGTCCCAACAGAACCACAGTCTCAGTTTGCTATAGCCTGTGCGTGATCAAGTTAAAAGCTATCTGATTCAGCAATCTTGGTCGAGTAGCAGGGAAGCCTTTGAAGATTGCACTCTGATTGCAGTGGGAAACAAATTTCCTGCTGAAAAACTCAGGTGCGCGAGATCTGGGAAATGAAGAACGAGTACTACTGTTGCTGTAAATTCTACTAGATGCCTGGCTTCGTCTAGGCTAGACTACAATTACTCAGTATCGGCTTGATAACAAAAGAGCCATTAAGTCTCTGCAGATGGTGATGAACGTGGCTGCAAAGCTACTTAACAAATACCAGATATTAAGCCTCGTGCCTTCTTTGCTCAAGCGCCGTGGCTTGGCTCCTTCAAACCTACCTAAAGTTCTACACTAGTTTCATTGTCCATGCAACCTCAGGTCCTCGATGGACAATAAATTAGCTGTTCTATTCTTTCGCTAAAAGACTGCTCGCAACATAAGCTTTTGCTCTTCAGTTCTTAAACTGTCCTCTACAATTCTTAAATTGTGGAAGTTATCTCCACAGTTCTTACTATGCGGGATTTTCACTCCTGCTGCCAACTGTGGCATATTCTTTCCAGAACCGTGCGCAGCTACTTCCATGCTGGTCACTTCATCGACGGCCCTCCTGACTCAGCTGTGCTTCTCATTTTGTCCTTCTTGCATGAGATAAAGTCTTCTGGTTACTATATGTACATCGAAAGCCACCAAGTATTTTAGTACTTTTAAAAAAACTCGCTACTGCAACACGCAACTTGACTTTGTTATTTAGGGGAATTTTATTAGAGGGAAAGCACGAGAGCATGCAACTCAGAACAGTAAACAACAGACGGACATTCGTACAGATATGTCCACACATGTAAACCGGTCATCCACCATCTCTTTCCATAGGTTCGTCCGGCAATACAACGCCGTATTTATTCCGGTATAACTCCTTTGGTGCAAAGCTGGGTTACAACAGTAGCTCGCCTGCTTCTCGATATTTTTACCTTTACGACTTTGCTTTTAAGGATTCAATACGCACCATAGCACCACGCCTCTATACATCTATTTGGATAAGTATATGCAATATACACACACAAAGATATTTCAAAGTTTAATTACCTATTGCACGACCCAGGGGATATGTGATACCTCTAGGATAGTATTGCTATTTCAAGTTGGGAAGCCCTTACTCATGTGCTATACACAAAAATGTGTTGCGTTTTTTCTTGTAAGATGCATATGTATGCGCTGCGAACGCTTCGGCTTTTGTCCACATGTGGGTCTTAAGCTTGCAACTTGTATGGAGGCAAGAAGGTATGGGTTATAGCACTGACTAGCGTTCTACTTCCGTACAATTCAATGCATCTACATCTGCAACTCCATAAAGTCACAAAGACGAAGCGGCTGTCAGATGTAAGCATCGTAGCAATAGGACAGTGGGAATATGGTCTAGAGGACTAGTAGTCTTCTTTGACTGGGAGATATATTTCATGATAAGATCACTAGAGGCCTCCTTGAATTTAGACATTGAGGTACTGTACGGAATCGATGGACATGAGTCTGTGTTGATGTAATTGAGGAACAAGTGTCCCGAGGGCATGCTGCACCAATGAGGATTGACTCTCTGATCTTGTCCATTTTGCTGACAAAGAAGCTGGAGAAGCGATCGGCTTTGTCACCACAAGGATTACTAAGTAATGAGCTAATCTGGAAGTGGTTAATGAGATGGTTGATGGTAGATATCAGCATTTTTGGATTTTGCATCTGTGATTCAACAGTATTTTTGTAAAAGCTAGATTCGGCCGTTGCTAGGATCGACTGGTATGATCTTTATTAGTCCTCGTATGCCTGACGATGGATGGTCAATCCTGATCTTTTATATGTTTTCTCAAGCTTGAGCTTAGTAAACCTTGCTACTTTGATGTCTGCGGTAAGCCATAGGCTGTTTGGATGAGGGCGCACACTACGCTTAGTCAGTGGCGCAAACTCGGTAAGCACGTCAGCAAGTGTCATGTTGCAGCATTGATGACAGGTCGGATGGGGGTTGAGCAGCAAGGGCGAAGAAGATATTTTCACTCTGACAGTATCGATGTCAAGTTTCTTGAGGTTTCGCGATTCACAGATGATATTTTGATGTGGAGTAGGGCACATGTGTAGATTAAACACGATTGGCATATGATCAGATGAGCAGGATTGGACCGTAATAGGGGACGACAGCATAAACTTATGGGAGAATACTTTATCGAGTGTGTGACCCTAGCTGTGAGTGCGCATGAGCTACAAGAGAAAAAGAGTCAGCCAGTGCGAAAAATTTAGCACATGAGACGTCAGGTAAGTCGTCGAAATGAATGTTGAAATCCCCCATAACGAGTACAGATTGATTTCTCGGGTCGGTGTTTCAAGACCTGAAGCACGCTTTATTGTCCCCTTCAAGTGGCTTTGATAACCGCTGCCGCCCTTCCGCAGCTATATAACTAGGGCACTTGAGGCAGCCAACCTTTGCTGTACTTTTCCTCTGTTACAAGTCTTTAATACTCAGGTGAGCCCGGTTCACCATTTAGCACAAGATTTCTGTCTATCTCTGGTTAATTTCGCTTTTCAAGGCCAGCGAAAATTATAATCCATTTGTATAGAGCCCTAGGAGAACTTAATCTCTATCCCGGCACTTTAAATGTGCAGCAGAACTCGAGCCCACGACCTTGGTGGTCAAAGGCGAACATCTCAACTCTGGACCAAACCAGGACGGTGTGAGAGGCTAAGCCGATCAGGCTACAAGGCTCAGCGAGTGCGCGGTGAGGAGAATTCTATGCTAATAATGTCTCTCTCTTTGAAGATGACCTTTGTTTCAGTAGGTCAACTCGGCAGGTCAGCAACCTTAGCATCCATGAGGACAGTAGGGGCATATGAACGAAGCTGTCAGTTCTCAGCGAGAAATGCATCTCATGTAGGCATCTAATATAATTGAAATGAGTCTTACGCTAAAGCGAGCGATGTGATCCTGAACGCTACCGCAGTGCCAGCCGCCATTCGGCTTACACGCCATGTAAATGATGAAACAATGAGTTCATTTGGCCCTCCAACCCGCTTTTAAAGGCGACAAAAAAAGATCAATATTTTTCACGTCATTCCTAGTATTCGAATGCTCGTCGTTGTAAGAAGTTGCCGGCATAAAGGAACAGCAGCGGCTGAAAGCGTGCCTCGCTGATAGTTTAGCAACGTAAAATTGGAAACACTCGGCTGGCTTAGACAGAGATACTATATCCAACCAGGTCCATGGAGTTGTGACATCTTTACTCGACTTCTGTAACTCACTGCTACAGGTCTTTTGGCCTATGCAACGAGGGGCTTTTAGTTTTTCCAGTACTCTGTAGCCAGGCTTGGCTGTCTTGAGCGTCGCAGTTGCCACGTGATACCACTTTCACCGACCTTTACTAGCACCCAAACACGCAGCGTACCGAGTTTAAGATTTCGTCACATACTTTTAGGACCCTTTGTTTTCTTGCTTCAGCCTTCCTATCGAAACTGCTCCTCAATCTTTTTAGGTATCATACCTCTTTCTCTTCTGACTCAAATCGTATGGCTGTGGCTTGAACCAACCTCAAATCCTTCGAAGACCATATCGTGAGTTCATATGCTACAAAAGCCTGGAACTCCGACCCGACTGACGGCAATGTAAACTTAATGAATTTTTTAAAACAAAGCTAAAAATACATCTGCTCTTCATAGCATTGGCTGGGTCTGTGCGATTTGCCCTTCGTATGCTAATACGTGCCGATACTTAGTGTTACCACTAACCAGCTACTATGCTTGTTTACACGGTGCGTGTTACCACTAACAGTAAGCGTCATGCTTCCTTTGCAGCATATTAAAGTACGTAGAAAGAGATTAATTCTGTGGGTACCATTCTAATGAATTAATAATTATTATTATTCTTATTACCGTAATTATTTATTTTTGTCACATCCCTTAAATTTATCGTCCAATACTTTTTTTACTAGAGCCGTCCCATTGAAGGGCTCTAGAGATCGGACATGCTCATGTGCGGGCATCACTCTATGACTGACGAGTCAGGACGGAGTATGACCCCAGCTATTATGTAGTGTTTATGTAGTGGATGCAACTTGCTCATAGTGCAGTCCCAATGAATTTTTTAATGCTTGCAGCTTCTTACTTAGGCAATTTCGTACTGACCTTAGGCCGCTGGACAACTCTTGTAACGTGAATATTCTTTTTCAATCCGTTACTTCTCTATAGTTAAAAACCATCTTTAAATTTATCCGGTAGCAATAATGTGTTCTTGTCAATAAGTGTTTGCTAAATAATTTTTGCCAGTTCGTTTACTTAGGCAATCCCGTTACAATGAAAGAACCATGATGTGAGATCCTTCGTGAAGTGGCGACAATGTTTTTGTAAGAGCACATACTTGCGTGAACACCTGACCCTATCAATACACAGTCAGCAACTAGCCATTAATAAATAATTCAAGAACACATATAAAACAAGAATAATGCGCCAGCCTTTCAAGTTCACTTGTGAATTTGGCACGTGAGCCAACAATACTACTTCGGTCTTCATTCAATTTAATTAAAGCTGCTCTCAGGAGCACAAACATTCATCTACTTGATGCCTCAGGGGTCTTGCGAATGCTACCTGTACATAAATCGTGAACGAACAGAATGGGCTTGGCTATCGCTGATTTGTTTTGCAGGTCTTTCCTATATATAGCCATAAGGATTATTTGTGTAGAGCTTTACTAATCAAATACTCGTTACACCCTGATTGCCTGCTACCCGGGTAATCTATCAGAGGGGCAGATTTTAATTGCAAACTTGATATGTTTTCTAAGCCGTATTCCTACCAGTAGTCTCCTTAAAATGAGAGCAATTGAAATCGATTGCCATCACGCTGATCGTAAATAAATTTGATTAACTCTAATGCATCTTCATCACCTCAACCTGTGAGCACGCAATGAGCAGTAGAGCAGGTGCTCTAAGCTACAGCAGGCTTACAGTTCATATGCAAATGGCAAAGCCCGTAGATCGTAGCTGATGCTTTCTGAAGGACTCCCAACATGCCCACAATAAATGTTACCCCTACGATTAGATGTAGCTTTCCACAGTAGCTGCACAAAAGATTTTGAGTCACGTCAATTTGACGTGGCTAAAATGCAGGCAATATCCAAAATGGATTTTACATCACACTAACAGCCACCTTGTGTCGTTTAGAATCTTGGGGCTAGTGTGAGTTATTTGTACTGGTCTCTTGGACGTACTTTCTTGTAAGACTTAGTAATCAGTGGCAAACACTATTTATTCCTCAAGGTGCTAGGGAGTGAGCGACGGATATTTGTCGCATATACCTTAAGCACTGATGTCGGGCTAATTTATGTTGCAAGAGCGAGGCTAATTTATTCGAGCAGTTTCCCTAATCTGCAACAGGAGCTAACTCGGCTTGGCTCGGAACACCACCAAAGCTGTCAGTTAAAGGGCGTCCCAACAGATATGCAGTCATATGGAACTTATACTGAGAAGTGAATTCACGAGGTGAGACCGATCAAAAGTGGGCGTGATAAGCTGGTGCGGCTTTTTTACTGGCAGCTTTACTGGCAGATCAGGTTTACCAGTAAGTTCGCGCCTTCAAAACTGCTCGCAATCCCTTCTCTGGATACTGGCACAATCTTGGCTCTGCGATACTTCAAGTAAGACTGTAGGTTATCTGGTTCAGGCTTCTTTTTAAAATCTCACCTCCGTCGCGTTCTTTTCTTCACTGAGCCTTGAGGGCAGTCGGTATCGCTCGAGGGCCATCCAAACCACCAGGGGGCGCTTGCGCTCCTGCCGGCGAGCGCCCGTTTATCGGCTTAGCGGCAAGAACAAAGCGACAGCTGTTTCGGTTCACTGGCTCTGGATCAAGGATAGCTCGCAGTATCGGCTCGGCGAGAGCCCTATTGATTGACCCATAGCCCAACAATGCTAAAGTGACATAATTGCTCTACGGCTGCCTGTTTTACTGTGCTGTGCTCGTGCCCGAAGCCTGCAGACGCTACGTTTGCGTCTTGGCGGCCAGACGACCGAGCACAATGGGTGCTTCGGTGACAGTCCTGCAGCTTGGTCAAGGTAGGGTTTCAGAAGCACGCTGGTGCATGGCAGCAGCAGCAGCTCTAGAGGTAGCTGGTGGGCGTTCCTCTGCGGACTCCCACACGCCACTAGATACAGCCCAGCACCCAGCGACCCATCCTGCCCCCCCCCCACTCAGTGTGAGAAGCCCGGATCTCGCAACTCCTGCTGCTCCAAGCAGCTTGACTCTCGCTAGGCGTCTCGCCCAGAGTAGGCAGTCGCACCGTCGAGATGGGATCCACCTCCGCCCGCCTCTAGCCCAGGCCAATAGTGCTCACCACTTTGGGGAGGGGGAGGTTCGGCATGGACCGGGACCAGTTAATCATTTCTGACACGGGCCCAGCTGTCTTTCATGGGGCTCAGCCGCCAACGGCGGGACGTCTGCGGGCGCTGAGGCGGTCCCAGTCATGGCTGCTTTTAAAGCCCAGGAGCCCATCAGCGCCTATTACCATCGATGATGACCCTGTCATTTCATTCCTTCAATAGTCTTCAGATGGGCGGTTTTTGCCATTGGCTGTCCTTGATTAGTCGGTACGGTCTTTCCCAGATTGCACCTCACAGTCTACCAGCATGAGAGCTGCCTCCCGCTGCCCCGCTGCTACGTCGCTGCTGGTCGACGGATCACAGCGCCGATTTGAAGCAGGCGGTCGAGTTTTCGAGGAGGCGCCATAACTCTCGGCAATGGGAGCCGCATTCAGCACCATAGAGGCGGCCTTGATACGGGCTAGAGAAGGTACGGCTGCTCCGAGACCAACTGCACGCCACGTGGGGGGGCTGAGGCAGCAGAGAGCGGCTGCGGGGTCTCTCCAGTGGGGCGGCGGCGGAGGCGGCGGCTAGGCAAGCTTAAGGCGGTGGCGGTGGCTGCTGCAGCAAGGGGTCAGCGGGCGTGTCCAGGTCACCCTGAGGCGGCCGTGCAGTTCCCAGGGTCTCTGGCTCTGTTTGCTCTTTCTCGCTAATGCAGCGTCCTACCAGATCGACCCAGTGACCGCTAACGTCAGACGCATTAGTCGATCGCCTCGGTCTCGTCGCTAGGCGGCTTCGGACGCCGGTGCTACCTATGGCTTCGGCAGCTGCTTCCGCTGCAAACCAAGCGAGCCCGGTGGACATGGCCGGCTGCTCAAGCGACGGCATCTGTCTCGAGCTGCCGAGCAGATGTCCGAGCTTCCTTCAATTAACCAAGCCGAGTGGTTTCTTTTGCTTTCAGCCTCTCATTGAGCTCGGGCATATAGAATTAGGTCCCACTTTCCTATAAATAGTTTTCGCTCTTGCATAAATTGGCATGCCGCGGGGGAGAGAGGAGAGATAGAGCAGCCCCGATGCGATGGTCGCCCGCAGCTACTCCACGCCCGCATTCCACGCCAACAGCCGAGGCAGGAGTTTGATGCGAGCAGTGCAGCTCTGGCCGGTAGCACAGTGCTGACACTAAGCTGAGTAATCGGCTGCCTGCGTCGTGCTAGGTCCAGTCGGCCATGGACGAAGCCGCTGCGCATAACGGTAAGCTCCAAGGCTGCGACTTTGCCCGCCACTATGCCGCTATCCGGTCACTGCGATGCGCCTGTCTCTCGGCTTGTGCACCTTTCTGCAGCCGCTGGTGCTTATCTGCGTTGCACGCTAACGGTAGTCTTAGCCAGGACTGTTCAGGCTTGGGGCGCTTTGCAGCATTCCGAAGTGTGCGGTCGCACGCTTCCGCCCTTCTTCTCTGCCAGGCTTTCACTACACAAAACGTTAGCTAACGCCTCGGCTAGGCCACATCTCTGAACTGCGTAACTTACTTTAGTAGGTCGGGGGGGGTTTGCCTTTTGGTCCACTACAAACTCATTTTCGTGCTGACTTGGTGACGACTTGGCGGTAGCTTGACTTGGTTAGCACGCACCAGTTTTCAGGATATTTATATCCCACCGCCATTTACGCGCCTGCTTGAAGGGTGGCGTAAAGGCGCGAGCATGCATGCCAGCAGGTTCAGGTGCACCATGGCTAATTTTTTTTCCACGTTTTCTTTTCTTTCTCTCTCTCTCTCTCTATCCATCTTTCTACTAATAGTTCTCTGTCCGTCCGTTGGTTAATCATTTTCCCTCCTTTTCAATGTAGTTTGGTGTTCTCCCATTCTACGCATCTCAATCTCCTTCTCCCCTCAATACCTCTAAACCTCCTTCAGACGCCAAGAATCGGCTTCGGCTCCTGCTTTACTTAGTTGAAACTTAGATGAAACACATGCAAGGTGTTTGTAGTTTCAATGGTTTTTATACTCGAATGAACAATCTTCTCGAAGCCTACCAAGTAAATCTGCTTTCAAATTTGGCTGCGAACTGAGTTCCCACTGGACCATAAATGTATTGTGAGAGTGCAGCGTTGCTAAGATAAGAATTGTAGCATTTTCTAATCTTAAATCCATCGGATGTGTGGTCGACCCTGCAGCCAGTCATAGCATGCCAAAAAACCGCAACGGTTCTTGGCATGCGGGTGCGAGTTTTCTGCGGGTTAGCAGATTGATCGGCTGGCTTCACGGAGCTTAGCCGGTAGTGCTCCCAGCTTGTACGCCCGCTTCTTACTTAGCACTGGCCTCTAGCAGCCGCAGCAGCCGCTGCTTGTATGCTGTAATCAGAGGTCGGCTCTCTTTTGTGCTGCGTCCTGTTTTGGCTGCCATCTTGGTCTACAAGAAAGTGCAGCCCGGAAAGCGCATCCTATCTTCCCGCTAACTCAGCCGAAACCGCATCGGCTGAGCGCGTGCGGTGTAGACCGTTGAGAATTAAGAGAATTTATTAGCCTGTATTCCGGAGTAGTTAAGCCGCTACCTCACTAAGAGCAGCTGCTTGCTAGCAGCGGACATTGGCGTCCCGCATTGGCATCGCTAAGCACGAGCTGCTCGAAACGATCAAAGCAGCCAGACAGCAGTGGATGGACCAGACAGCAGTGGATGTCTTTGCCGGCTTTGCCGAGTTGTGCGACGGCAGTGCAAGGCCTTCGCCTATGCTCGAGGCAAACAGAGAATAAATCCCCTGAGAGTTTGATCTTAAGGCGTTAGCATATTGCAATATCGATCATTCCGCTGCTGTCGATTCCTTAGCCACAGAGAAAGAGCACTCCTTGGCCAAGCCACGTACTCCTCCTTATACTGCACCCCTCTACAAGTGGTGCGGGCTATGTCAAACCGTGCAAATGATATGGGGGTCTCTCTCTCTCTCTCTCTCTCTCTCTCTCTCTCTCTCTCTCTCTCTCTCTCTCTCTCTCTCTCTCTCTCTCTCTCTCTCTCTCTCTCTCTCTCTCTCTCTCTCTCTCTCTCTCTCTCTCTCTCTCGCTCTCTCATCCTACGGTTTTCATGGATACCCAAGGCAGCACAAAGCTGCTAGCTTCTCCTACATTTCGACTTCGTTCTTCCCTGCTTATGGCTACAATGAAGGTATTTTCTGAAGAAAATATAGGCTCGCCGTCTCGAAAAGTCGCTGGGCCAGCTGAGTAAGTCAGAGCACATGTATTTGCGCCTACGCCGCTTGATTGAAAGGAGGACTAGCATCGCTTGCTTCGCGGCAGCCGTGTATCCCGAAGAGCCCCTAACTGGGTAAGCGCGTCCTATCTCCATCTTTGAAGGCCAGAGATTTCGTGGCATTGTTTTCGTTTCTGCATTGGTGGAAAGCATATCTGACTAATCTTTGCGAGCGTATTAAGTCAGAAGAGGAAATCTGAAGTCCGGATAGCATATCTGCTTCGGCTGCTTTAAGCTTTAATCATTGAAGCTATCTGAGCAATGGTGCTGGAATGCATTGGTTAATGAGGGTTCGCGAACGTGAGTAAGCATTATTCTCGCATTTGGGTTAGCTGACGGGTAACACTCTAATCAGCAAGAAGGTCAATAACACATATTCGTCACCTTCGTGGAAATCAAGGAAATGCCTTCGAAAACGTCAGTCAGCCTGGTACTAGGACTGATACCGTCCAGCTAGAATGGTGCATAGAGGTGTGGCCAGGTGTTAGGCCACTTCGGGGCTGTCAAAGTCGGGTGCTCAGCCAAAAATGGCTGAAGAACGGGGGGGGGGGAGGGAGGGAGGGAGGGAGGATGAAATACCGTAGGGAGCCACCATCAAGTTATTTGCAAACGCCGAGTCATTGTTCTAGGTCGGCCACTATGCATTAGCTTTGAAATTGGCTTTTCCTTTGTTGAAGCTTATTCAATGCTGCTGCCTCTTGGCATAATGGGGTAATGTGCTCGCTCCCCTTTAATTACAAAGGTCGTACGTAGGCTCAGACCTGCACCATATGTAAAGCACCTAGATAGAGATTTAAGTTCTCTTAGAGTGCAATAGAAATGAGTCATACATTATTAATATAACAGCTCGTGCGATGATAATGTGTAAAAGTCGTTCACTGTAGTTCCCGCATAAGAAGTTAAATCATTAGATTAAGCTGTTTCCTCTTATCATTATAAGGCCATACACAAGTAGAAAAAGAATCAGTCAATTCTGGAGGGTTCATCAATTCGCCACGCCCACCGAATTTCTCTAATTCTTACTAGCAGGGTAAACTCTCTCGCGGTATTTATCGCTACTATCTCCGACGGTATCCCCAGCTCGTCATCCCCAGTGGCCCTCCGTTGGCACCAAGGAGTAGATGCGAGAGTATGACCTTTTTGGGACGCCATGCTATGAGAACCAAACGTTGTGCGAATGCCGGGCAGCCCAGCATAGATTGTAAGGCCTCAGTCATTGGCAAACGGTCATGAGCCTCCTTAAAATGTTCTTCTGCAATCTCTTCAAGTAATTGTGCTCATCATGTGCACTGGTGAACTCCTTTAAGTAGTCATGTTACGCATAGTACGCTCGGGTGGATAGCTCGATCTTATGGCCAACTACTCAACGCTAGCGAGTCCTTTTTCCTGCCTTCTCGTCCTACCTGCGCCCATAATTAGCGGACTATAAAATGGCAGACAATGACTGCTTATTAGTGGTCACTTATCGTGTCATTCCCTATGTTTGTACGTCTGTAACGAGATTTAAAAAACGTCGTTTATTGCTATAGGACTTTTGTAGCCAGAAGTTTGACAGCTTGTTGCGGTCAACACTACCGGATGCCTTTCGGGACAGTTCCAGCACGTTCCCCCGATGCAAATTTTTCCTTTTGCCAACGTTTACGCTCGGATCAGCTTCGGCGATTCAGGATGACCTCAGGGCGTTCGTTTCTTAGTAATAGGAAGTTATTTCTACTTTCAACTCACTAAGACGCCGACGACCTTGTAGGGGTCGTCTCCAGCTTAACGCCCGGAAGGTTGACGATCGCGTACGAGGTTCAGCAAGCACCGATAGCAAAAGGAGTCACTGACCTCTCTACTAGATGTAATCGATCAAATTCACGCGCAGTACACGTCTGCGAGCCAGAGGCGGACGACACGTCCACTCGCGATTCCGGGAGCTGAACGAGAGAGTGGCGGGAAAAGATTGCATCACTGGGTGGCCATTCAGGCAAGCCTCCACCCAATCAGCGGTAGGCTCCCGGCCGCAGAGACGTTAAGCACTACTGCCCTGTCAGGCTAGGGCGGGGCAACACGGTGGCGATGCTACGCCCACAAAGGCTCCCCCTCCCAGTCACTTGGCTGAAACCAACGTGACGACATCAAACAATATAATCCGCAAAACGGGCGGGAAAGCGTACGCGGCGCCCGAATCGAGTTTCGTTTGCCAGAGGCAAAGTAGTGGGATCGGGAGGCTCTGACGAAAGCGATTGCCCTGAAGTTGGCGTAGGTGATGTCCTCGGAGATGGTGCAGCCGACGGCGATTCCTGCGATGACGTGGGTTTGCCTGCCGCCTCTTCGATTTGGCTGTCCTCGACGTATGCGGGCTTCAGCTGGTCGATTGAGAGATCCATTCGGCGGCCGGCGACGTTAACGGAAAAATGTTTTTGTGCCCGTTCAAGCACAACGTATGGGCCGTCGTAGGGTGGCTGAAGTGATCTTCGAGCAGCATCGTGTCGTACAAAAACCTTAGCGCAATGCTGCAGGTCGTCGGGGACGTAAGATGGGCGGGCCGAAATTCGAGGCGGTAAAGCTCGGAGGCGTCACATATGCTCGATGAGCGTCGTGACAAATAGTGCTACGTCTGAGCTATCGGCCGGTGCCTCGGGTGCACTGAAGAAACCACCGGGCAAGCGAAGGGTCTCCCCGTACACTAGCTCGGCTGCTGAGTGGCCGATGTCACGCTTTTCAGCAGTGCGGATTCCGAGGAGCACGAGGGGCAGCGCCTTTCGCCATGAATGTGGCGGGCTACTTGCCATGAGTACTGCCTTGAGCTGTCGGTGCAGGCGCTCTACCATGCCGTTAGCGCGCGGCTGGTAAGCGGTAGTTCGTACATGCCGTATTCCCGTGGCCTTCATGAGTTCAAGCCACAGGAACGACTCAAATTGTCCTCCTCGGTCGGAAGTGAGCAACGCAGGAACGCCGTAGCGTGATATCCAACCGTCGACAAATGCTTGTGAGACGGTGGACGCTGAAATGTCGGTCAGAGGAAACGCTTCAGGCCAGCGTGTGAAACGGTCGACGACCGTAAGTAAATAGGTCGCACCGTCGGAGTGGGGTAGCGGCCCGACGAGGTCGACGTGGACATGACTGAATCGACGCGATGGCGTGGGAAACTGCCCAACGGGCGTCGAAGTGTGCCGAGCTACTTTGGCGCGTTGGCATGCGATGCAGATTCGGGCCCAAGAGCGAACGTCGGAGTTCATATTCGGCCATACAAACCGCGATGCGATCAGACGCAGTGTAGCTCGTATTCCTGGGTGTGCGAGTCCGTGCAAATTGTTGAAGATTTGTCGACGGAAGGCAGCAGGCACGTGTGGGCGATCGTGGCCGGTAGAGCGGTCGCATAAAATGGTTCCCTGCGACGTCGGTATAGGAACCGGTTGAAGTTGCAGGGAAGTAGTTGGCGCTGCGAGGATTTCGAGCTCTTTCGCGCGGCGGCGAGCTCACTGTAATCGATAGGACGGTCGTCCGTATCGAAAACAGCGTTAGCTCGTGAAAGTGCGTCGGCGACGCAATTCTCAGAGCCCTTCAAGTATCGGATGTCGGTAGTGAACTCGGAGATGAAAGCAAAGTGCCGCTGCTGCCTAGGTGTGAAACGATCGGATGATGAAACGATTGCGTAAACGATCGGGCGATGATCGGTGAGCACCGAGAAAGCCCGGCCTTTCACAAAGTATCGGAAATGTCAGATCGCAGAGTAAATAGCGAGAAGCTCTCGGTCGAAAGTCGAGTAGCGAGACTCCGCGGGTGAGAGTGTTCGAGAGAAAAAGGCTAACGGTTTCCATGCCCCGTCCAGTAGCTGTTGCAGAGCGGCGCCGATAGCGGTGTCCGAGGCGTCAGTCGCGATTGAAATAGGAGCGTCCGGCGCCGGATGGCCGAGCAGTGTTGACTCGGTCAACGCAACTTTGCTGCGCTCGTAAGCGGCGGCGTGCTCTCGCGACCACGTGAGGTTGGCGTCGGCTTTTGGGCTGGTCGGGAGGAGCGCATAGAGCGGCGCCAGCAAGCTCGCGCAGCTAGGGATGAATTGGCGGTAAAAATTGACCGTGCCTAGGTAGCGACGAAGTTTTCGTGCTGTATCGGGTCGAGGGAAAGAAACGATCGACTCGACTTTTGATACCTGTGCTCGGAGGCCCTCCGAGGAGACATGGTGTCCGACGTAATCAAGTGATGGAACACCAAAGACGCACTTAGATGGATTGATGACTACGCCATATTCCTCGAGGCGACGGAAGATTGCTTCCAGGTGCGTGGCATGCTCGGTCTCGCTGACAGACGCAATTAAAAGATCGTCCAGGAACGGAAAACAGAAACTAAGCCCTCGAGTTACCTGGTCGATGAAACGTTGAAAGGTCTGGGCAGCATTCCTGAGGCCAAAACTCATTCGCTTGAATTGAAACAGCCCGAACGGCGTGATTACGGCGGTTTTAGGGACGTCGTCGGGATGAATGGGTATTTGATGATATGCTCGCGCAAGGTCGATTTTAGAGAAAACCACCTTGCCATGTAGAGCAGATGCGAAATCGTTTAGCAGCGGTACAGGGTAACAGTCGTGCTTGGTGATGCGATTCAAAGCACGGTAGTCACCGCAAGGGCGCCAGTCGCCGTCCTTTTTGGGTACGAGATGGAGAGGACTGGCGTACTCGCTCTCCGACGGCTCTATTATTCCCAGCTGCAGCATATGGTCGAATTCCACGCGAGCTGCTCTCAGGCAGTCTGGAGCCAGGCGTCGAAGGCGGGAGCGGGCGGGCGGGCCGCTTGTGACGATGTGGTGGCGAACTGAATGCTTGACTGGTGCAGAGAGGTTTCCGGGTTGCGTGATGCTTGGGAATCGGCGAAGCAAAGCAGCGTAGTCGGCCCGTAGAGTCGAAGGGATGCAGCAGAGATGATAGGGCGTAATCGACGAAGTAAGCTCACACCTCTTTCGCAGCTGAGTGCGACCATCGTATAGTGAGCGGTGCTCGAGGTCTACGATGAGCCCGAAATGAGCAAGGAAATCGGCGCCGATGAGAGGGTACGAAACATCGGCTACAGAGAAGACCCATGAGAGACTCCGTCGAATACCTAGGCTCAAGTTGAGGAGTCGTGAGCCGCATACAGCAATTAAAGAGCCATTGGCAGCCTGTAGATGAGACAGGGCAGGGCCTAGCCTCTCGGTAGCATTCGGTGGGAGGACACTAACCGCCGAGCCCGTGTCAATAAGAAAGCGCATATCCGTGTCGGGGTCGTGTACGAATAGTAGGCGGCTAACTTCATTCCCCGGCTGTGGCGCCGCCTGCGCTAACAGTCCGGGTTCCTGTTTAAAGGAAACTTGCAGCCCGGTTGGCACTGGAAAGCCTTCTCCCAAATCGTGCGTGATAGAAGCACCAGCCGCCATTAGGAGACCCCTGTCCTGGATCACCAGCTCGCGGTCGGAGCTGCCGTCTGCTAGGGGAACTGCTACGAGAATGGTTGCGTCCTCGCCAGTCCCCGCGCCTATCCTGGTTGGAGATGCGGAGTTCTTCTCGAAGGGCTAGCACCTCAGCTTTCAGAGACTGTAACTCTGACAATTAGCAGTGCTGCTCTCGCTCAGATATAGCCGAACGGGCGGAGGCTGAACTAGCGGCTAATAGAGGCAGCATCTGCGGTAACGTTGTGGTGGCTGGTGGTGTAACGGCAGCTACGTAACGTGCCGAGGCTTCCAGCATGCGGTCGGCCATTTCCGCTAGCGCGCTAAGGCTGAGCGTGGCGTCGCAACCCGACAGAACCAAGCGGACATCGGCCGGTAGGCGCTGCAGGAACAGTTCGCGCAAAAGAGCTCACCGAACCGGTCACGTTCATCGCCTAGCAGCTGCCGTAAATGCCGGAGGAACTGACTCGGCGTACCATCGCCGAGCGGCTCACCTGCGAGAAGCCGGCGCAGACGCAGCTGCTCAGAAGTTGAACAACGTTGTAATATGGCCTCGCGAAGTCGATCGTAGGGGTCCTCATCGGGAGGCAGTTTATTATGAGCAGTTTATTATGAGGTCGCGGAGCTCGTAAATTGTCGGCTCGCCAATGGCGGCCGACGTCAGGCGGAACTTGGTCCACTTCTCTGGTCCACAATGTTTAAAAACTTAAAATGCGACTCAACGCGGGCTAGCCAAAGCGCCGGATCGCTTCGCAGAAATTCCGGCAACTTCACATGGCGATAGGAATCCGCAGCGCCACTTTCAGGTTTAAGCCAAAGCGATTGTTCGGTGTAAGAATACATACCGCGTTCGTATCAGCATAAGGGTCACCAATTTGTAGGGGTCGTCTCCAGCTTAACGCCCGGAAGGTTGACGAGCGCGTACGAGGTGCAGCAAGCACCGATAGCAAAAGGAGTCACTGACCTCTCTACTAGATGTAATCGATCAAATTCACGGGCAGTACACGTCTGCGAGCTGGAGACGGACGACACGTCCACTCGCGATTCCGGGAGCTGAATGAGAGAGTGGCGGGAAAAGATTGCATCACTGGGTGGCCATTCAGGCAAGCCTCCACCCAATCAGCGGTAGGCTCCCGGCCGCAGAGACGTTAAGCACTACTGCCCTGTCAGGCTAGGGCGGGGCAACACGGTGGCGATGCTACGCCCACAACCTGACTCCTTTAGCACAGATTTAAGAATCCCCCAATCCAGAGGGGACTCACGCCGCACGGTGGAAGCGTACTATACTGCTTGCCTGAATTAAAGATTACTGAGTTCAACATGTTCATTGTATATCGGGACGTGAAAGGATCAATGATTAATTAAGAACCGTTTGCCTGTCGCTTGGTTTTCTCAGTAGCACTGCAGCCAATTTTCCTACTTTCTTCGCGAGTGTAGAGCATGTAGCGCTCTACATCAAACATGTTTGCGCCTGGTCGCAGATCGCCGAGCATACGCCCTAAAAAGAGTCCAATAAATCTGCGTTTGCTTTCCTGCTTTAATATCGCGATAAGACGAAAACAAGTAAAACAAATTATTAAGAAGCCTCATTTCTTACAATTCTTTAGTTCCATCTACTGCTGACTTTTCTATATTGCAGTGAGCACCAAACAAGTAAAGGGTGGCTTGCTGCAGAGCTCTTCCCCATGACCTGAGTACTGACGTGCGGGAAACTTACTGAACTAGATTGAAATAGGGCACGAGATAGACCGTCGGCCTTTATTTTGACGCTAGACTGGAGGCAAGCTGAGATTGCTTTGCTTGACCTGCCAGGGCACTTAATGTAGCGGCATGTATTTTCGACGGGCGGTACTGTATAGAGTGCAACTCATTTTTAAATAAATAGACATCAACAAATCAGGCTGCTCTTCTGTTCTTAATTTCCTCCTTTTTTCAAAACTGACCATTGAATGCGTGCTATTTATAACTTTTCTTTCAAATTTGATGACAAATATAATAAGTCTTATGTATAGTGAATCATGTGAAGCAAATCTGTATCCATCATTATATAACTCGCTGCAAACGAAGAATGTTATAGAATGCAAACAGCAAGACATTCTGGAACAATTTCTATCTAATTCAGGACCGTGTTTCCAAGCATTTTAAGCCATGAAAATAGTCACTACTTGTAGATCATGACATTGAAGAAATGGACACTCATCCGGTTAGACACAAACCGGAAAGCTTAGATGTGCTTTGCCGCATTTCAAGGTTCACCAGGAAAGAGTTGCAGACGATGTACCGAGGCTTTAAGCAGGTACGTACTCTCCAACTTTCTTGAATAACTCTAAATATTATTTAAAAAAACACACAAATATGGGCCTCGGTTAGCTTCTGATATTTCCAGCGTCTTACAGAAACATAGTGTCGCGCCATTTATGAGAAAACTGCTTTTTTATTAGAATACATCTTATTTCCAAAAATAATTGGCTAGGGCTGCGTATCAACTATCTGCCAGCATTAACTTATGCCTTTGTAGTATTGTGCTAGAGAGCGTGTAAGCAGAGATTAAGAGGTTAATTAATTACTCTTTTGAGGTTGGCGAGTTGGAATGACTCTCGTCTCTATTTTCAAATGTTTTGTTATAATTCCAGGCGGTGATTGACACGCCATGTTCTTCATTCACTTTAGTTCTTCCATTCATTAGTTTCTGTCATAGTAACTTAAGAAATCCAGCTGACCGCATAGAGAATATGCATTTTATGAATCCCGCCGCTGATAGTTCGGCCAATGTTTACCTAATTTATTCATTTCACTCTCGTTAGTCGAGACGCATTCCAATGTACTGAGCAGAGGCGATATGACCCATGCACGAAGCTTAGCCATACAGGCTTCAACTAGCTGTTGCCATCGCCATTGACGCACGCCAATTTCCCTAAGAATTACCTCATAATTTCAAGTTAGAAACTTTTATTATAAAGCTGTAATCGCCTTCGGTATATCTATGGGAACAAGGAAAAACCTGCGCGACGAGCCGTGCATACATTCGCTACCTTTCAGATCAGGGGTCGGCAAACCTTGCGGATAGTCAAATAACCCAGTTAATAACCCAGTTAATAACTGGGTTATTTCAGGAGGTCAAGAAGGCACACTTGGTCAGAAGAAATAAGGTGCCCAAGGAAAGGTTTGAAAACTCAAAAATAGCGTATAATCAATGAGAAACACGATGTTGCATGCATGTCCTTGGAGAGAGGAAGAGAGAGAGAGAGAGAGAGATGCAATATCGGTTTCTAATAATGAACTCTGCAACAGACAGTCATCAATATGGTTGTCAGTGGGCTGAGAGTGCAGCTTGTTCTTACAAATCTTCATCTTGGAGAACAGCTGCTCGCACTAATAAGTGCTGCCAAATATTGCGATCACGCTCGGTACGGGTTAGCAACATTGGAAACTGAGCATGTGGCAGCTGACGGTAAAAGTCAATAAAAAAAGTGCGTCAAGTGTCAGTGCGGGCAGACAGCTAGATAGCCTTGAAAGCCATGCGTTGCTCGGCACAAATGGCGTCAGCAGCAGAAACTATACAATCCATTCCAAAGTGTGCATTAGTTAATTGTTGCATTTTATTCGCAATCAACAAGGACACTTAATAGAAGGCACGAGTGCGACGCTCCGCAGCCTCCTCGGAAGCTTTGGCCGCCTGCTTCTTGAAGAGGGACGATTGTTTATCCAATCGTGACTGCAATCGAGCAGCCTCAGTCTTCCGCTCATCTGCCGTGTAGTATCTATACGTGTTCGCGTGCTTGGCATCGAAATGCCCTTTGAGATTCGACCACTTGAAAGTGCTCTTGGTGTCGTTGCACACTAAACACGTTGCTTGGTTACCGGATTGGAAAAATAATAATTCATCAGTTAATTCGGGGTTGAAGATACCAATATCGAGGTCAACCTTCCGGAGACTGGTAGCTGCACAATGCTTCTGCTTCTTATGCATAGTAATTAAGGTTACTGTGCGGGAACTCGATGTCAGTAGCATGACTATGAAATAAAACTGCTTCGCACGTCACAGCATGCACACACGAGCGCACACACATAATTTCCCGACCCCGCCCGAACCCACTTCAGAGGCGCCGTCGGCTCCCCCCTCCCAACCAGCGGGCCCACCGCTCAACGCCGACGGTGCGCCGGGCCGGCGAATGGGCATGGCCAGGCGTTGACAAACAATCCCAACGCATGTGCAAAGCAATTATAGGGGTAGACATTTATCCCTCCTCCCCGATCGAGCGCTTTTGTTTCATACAAGGGCCTGACGTCAGTTCTAGAAATAAACGTGTGCTACAGCTTAAGCTGCAACCCTCAGTAGTGAAGGGGAAACAACCGAGAATAGCTCAATTAGGCTGGATCCAACTATAAATAACTAGGGCCGGACTGGAGTACTAGCTGGGCCGTATCCGGCGTGAAGGCCGGAGTTCTCCGACCTCCATGCTAGATGGTAGTCTCTGTGCCATTACCGTCAATCGTAAATTACTCTTTGCTGTCTTGTGAGTTTTTTTAGCAGATCCGATGCCGTCTGAGAACGCTCCTGGTTGAGTTTAAAGCCGCCAAGCAGGTGACCATTCACTTCAAACTCGCCTCACTTTGGCTTCGGTAATTTTTAGGACTGCCCCGGTGGAATCGTGAACGAGGAGACATTTAAATCTATATACGCACAGTTCTTTCCACAAGGAGGTAAGTATCAGTGGCTCTCAAGCTCACCCAAATTTGCCTACTAACTTATTTGATCCTCTTTAGTACAGTGCCATACCCGTGAAATCACAATATTTTTTAAATAACTGACCAAGTTTTGTAATAACTTATTCTTGGCTCCAGTTTACTGTAGTGGCACAGGTCTCTCAAGACGTTTTCCACATAAAGTCATTATTAAGTCCCACTTTGATGAGAATCACATTTTATAAAAAACACTCAAGCCTGAAAACATTTAAATATGAGTACACATATTCGTGGCTCCATACAGCCCCCTCTGCCTTAAGCTATTGATGAGTCGAAAACTGTAACCTTCCTTAGGAAATTTTGCTAAGTTTCTGCATACGAAGTGGCCACCTCAATTAAGTCTAGTAAAATGAACTCATCTCCTGCAGACCCTATACAATCTCATATGTGGTCTACGCTGGCAGACAACTTAGTCCAGCCATAACTTATAATTGTAATCCTTCTCTGGACAACAAATCTGTTCAAAAATATTTCAGATCGGTAATCTTTAGACCTATGCCTAAAAAAGCCTGAATTTTGTTCAAAGGTTCTAGCATATTGTTGCCCAGTTTTTAAATTCTAGGAAAGTTTTAGCACACATTGAAAATAGTAAGATGTCTGATAATTTTAATCAGGATTCATGCGAAACCACTCTACTGAAACTGCTCTCCTTCATGAAACCAATGACATCCTTATGCAGCAACGATGACTGGAATGCACTGCCTGGACCTGCTGAATGGATTAGCTGCGATCGACACTATTATTAACTAAATCCTACTTAAACGATTAGGAACAGCGATTGGTTTGGAAGACGAGGCACTGGGTTGGTTCGAATCGAACTTGTCTGATCGTGTTCAATTCGTGTAGTGTTTGGTGGGTCATATCACATCTATCGGAATAGTCACGTATAGAGTTTCACAAAGGCTCCCTTCTCGGTCCTTTGCTGTTCTCTATTTATACTGAACTCCTAGGAAAAGTGATTAGGTCCCGCTGAATCGGCTGAATCACTTTTATGCTGATGATGCTCAGTTGTATTTTCTTTGTTTAAGCCATCTGAATCTTCTGCTACTACTGATAAACTGCATGCCTGCCTTGCAGACATTCGATGCTAGATATCGGTCAATTTCCTTAAACAAAACGACGATAAACCTGAAGTGCTGCTCATAGGTCACCCCAAGAGTAGGGCTATGCTAGAATACTTTGTTGTGCAGTTGTCCCCGAGTGGTCAGAGTTTAGATGTCGTCTTTGGCAGTTGCCTAAATTTTGAAACTTTCCTTAAGAAGACTGTCTCCACAGGTAGGCATCACGCCTGATCTCTGTGTAAGATTAGGGATTGTCTACCACCGCGGCCTTGCAAAATATTTAACTAACTCACTGGTTCTGCATTGGCTAGATTATTACAATGCCATTTGGCTGGACTACCGATAAAAGCCATTGGCCACTGCAGTGGTGATGAATGCGGCTGCAATGCTAGTTCACAAATCCCAGAAGTTTGACCATGTGTCTCCTTTGCTGAAAGAGCTTGGATGGCTGCCGGGTGATCAACGGATACAGAGTAAAGTTCTTACGTTGATCCACAAGGCCCGCCCGAGGCTCGGCTCCTTCATACCTAGCTGAACTGTTGCACTTCATACCTAGCTGAGCTGTTGCACCAGTCTCTGCCTCTTTGTTTCCTCGGGTCCTCAGTGGACAATATTATTTGCTGCTCCATTCGTCCGCTTAAAGAATTTTGGGACCAGATGTCTTTGCTCTGCAGGTCTTAGACTGTGAAACTCACTTCCACAACTTGCATGCAATGACATATACCCTCCTACTACCGACTGTGGCACCTCGTTTTCAGCCAGCATAAGCTGCTACTTCCACGCTACTCACTATCTCAACTGCTCTCCTGACTTAGCTATGCTTCTTACATTCTCTTTTTTCGTGAGATGACGTTTGTTGGCTACCGCATGCATTCCGAAAGCCGCTTAGGCTTTGAGCAGCTATAGCTCCTTTGTAACACCGACTTAATCTGCATGGCTTTGTAGATTTACATGTGGGGATACATGTCGGAGTCAGTTGCTATTTATTCTCCTGCCTCTCTTTCTCTCTCGCTCTCTCTCTCTCTCTCATCAGAAGCAAACGAATATGACTCTTGCTCTTATTTTAGACTCATCTGCGTACGCTCACTTCGTTTTCAATGCTTTTGATAAGCAGAAAAGTGGGTCACTAAGCTTTGAGGTCAGTTTGCTGAGGTGCTCACGCCCGCGAAAGCCAGAAGCAGCGTAGCAGTTAGCTCGCTATCGCTATTTGCTCTTTAATCCTGCTCGCTCCTTGGCTTCCTCTCACCTCGCCTTTCGATGTGCTGTCCGTCAAAAAAGTGCTCGTACCTCCTTTAATGGTCTCGCTGGCTGTGTGTGGCTTAAAGTATGAAACGACAGTTCGCTTTACATCATTTATTTCAGCGTCCGTCTCTGTCCGAGTCTCTCTCAAACACTTGCTGTCTTTACCGGCTAGCCTCCATGATTCTGCCTTGCAGGAGTTTGTCCTCACCCTCTCAGTGCTGTGCAGAGGCAGCCTCGATGAGAAGCTTCAATGGGCGTTCGCTTTGTACGACGTCAATGGAGACGGGGTAATCTCTAGAGATGAACTTGTAAAGGTTGTCACTGCGATTTACGATCTCATGGGCACTTATACCGAGCCGCCGATAACCGGGAGCATCGTTCTCGAGCATGTGGATAGCATCTATCAGGTTAGTCAATATTCGCCATCAGCATTCACCCTAATTGACTGCTACCGCAAGCACTTTGCAACAGATTTCCTTGACCTAAATCCGCAGAATAAATCAGCCATTCTGTATTAATGTTGGGCATTATTCACTGTGTAGCAAATTTACTTTAATTTTTTTCCAGATTGGTCAGTGCTATTTTACTTTTGCCTATGCCCAAAAAGTACACACAATAGCAATTACTTCCCAAAAACTGCCTTCGTTACCTCGATAATAATAATAATAATAATAATACGCTTGTTCTAGTGCCCTCAGAGAACTCAATCTCTTCCTAGGCACTTTACGATAGCTGAAAAGGAAGCATGATCGAATGGTTAGTTGTAGCATACTGAATAAAAAGCAAGAACAAAATGGTTAAGGATGACATGCACAGGGTCCGCATTCAAGTATGGTTAGTGGCAGCATTCACAGTGTCAGCACACATACGCACATAAAGGACGAATCATACGGACTCACTAAGTTCTGTCATAAATAGATTCGTTTTTATTTTTTTAATGTGGACAAGTCAAGAGATGTGACGCAGGTCTGGAGTGAAAGATTCCTTTTGCAGCAAATCTAAAGCGCCTAGGAAGAGATCGAGTTCTCTGAGAGCGCTTTGTCTAGTGTATCATTATTAGTATTATTATTATAGATCTGAATAGATATTGATATTTGATGGCGATATATCTTAAATATATTTATTCTCTGAAGCATTGCAGCTGCAGCTGTGGCCAATAGTAAGACTTTAAATAAAGAAAGATCGTACTTTTGCATACGATATATTTTTTAGTCATTCTAATAAATTATATGCTAATAAATCATATGATTTATCATATCTTAAGCTTAAATAGCTGTGTCGAGTTTAAAAGAGTCTCGCATTTATGTGTCTGTGTTTAATATGGATCACTAGACGAAGTCGCTGAGGCATGATATTGATTTCAGCTGTTCTACGCTTTAATACATCACAGTAGTTATAACTTCCTTATTTATACATTCCAGGAAAATAAGCATTGTAAGTACATGAGCCTTAAGCCTATCGTTTTAAAATAGCTACAGTTACGTAAGGGATATATATATATATATATATATAAATATATATATATATATATATATATATATATATATATATATATATATATATATATATATATTCAGTTTTCTGATACAGCATCGGAAACCCGCAAGCACCACCAGGCAGACGCATTTGGCTACGTACTAAGCCATTGTATTAAGGCAGGGGGGACTACTCAATGAAAGCATCTCTTCTCTATCCACCTCTTCCTCAGGCTCGCTTGGCGCTGAATCTGTCATAGAATTGCACCAGCCTCGTGACCTTGCTGAACCTTTTACATGTATAATGACTTCTGCTAGGACATCATATGAGATTTCAAAATTGTAGCATTACTTATTTATTTCAAAGGTTATTTTACTAAGTTTCCAAGTTAATTTTGGTTTTTGGGGTGGCAGGGACTACCATGCTCACTACTGACTGAACGGGCTATAACAGACCGAGTTCTCTGTGCGGAGCAACAATGTAAAGTGCAAGCCAACGGTGGAGTCCGGCAAGGTGTCGACGACACCACTGTCCACAAAATTAGGTCTTATGAAACAATGTAGCACAGCTCTTTACAATGTGTCCGCAATTTTCGAATGTCTATTAAACGTCTTCCTGAGCTGTCTGATTTACAGATCAAAGCCAGTCTCTTTTTAGGGCTAACATAATGAAGATAGTAACTTCCAATGATTTCCCTATGAAGCTCACTAGTAAGGAGAAGGCAGATTAGGCAGCTTAACCTTATTGCAGCAGTTCGGAGCTTCCTGGACAGTCGCAAGGTGGAAAAGTGTGTAGGTCTTATTCAGACTTTGCTGAAGATCTACCGTAGAAATGGCGGAGAGAGGCGAATGTTTCTACCACAAATTGGTGTACTTTGAATGGCTCTACCAAAGGCAGAATAAAGACACATGGTGTGAGATAAAATACCTGGGTGGTTTTGCATAATTAATTGTATTCGTTAATCTCAAAAAATTACATTGTATTCATGAACCTCAAAAATACTTACTTTTAAATTGTATGTGATTTATTTTGTATAATTTCAAAGCAACAAAATTGTTTCATCTGAATAAATGCGATCCATAAGATTGAGCTCAGCGAATGCTTTCTTTTTTATCTGAATTGTGTAAATATCAGAGATGCCTCACTGCCCTGGTCGCAATGACCATCGTCTGTACTTTTGAGGCATAAGATCTATACAAACAGCATTTCCTACCTAGGAACAAGATGTGTTACTCCGTGGATAATATAAAGCTACACGCGGTTTTTGGCCTAGAAGTTGAACTATGGTCCTCAAGGCTAATATTACGCACACGTGCGATCCAGAGCATTTTGTAAAGCGTTGCTTTTTTAGAAGTCACTTCAATAGAGAATTCTGTAAAAACACCTTAGTCGTAAAACCTGCTTCAGTGACCAGTGAAACCGGAGTTTTGACATATCTGTAGTATAGTCAGAAGTTTAAGAATATCAGCTATATTCCCCATGCCGCTTTCGCCTGTCAGTCAAAGAAAATTCTGCTATCCCCGTAATAATAGCAACGGAAATCTTCAGCATGTATACTCATACTGGGTGTAAACTTCAAGCAAATATTTCTAGTACGGCATTTTTAGAGCACATCGCAATGTGATAACTAAATTTATTTCTAGTAACTTTTAGAAGGCTGATAAAGAAGCTCGTCGGCCGATTAGTGGTGCAGTATGCATGTGCAGACTAGTACTGACCTGGACAAACCGGATGCTGCCAGGAATAGGCAGATTGTCAGCTTGGCTATGACATATTGTCAACTCAGGGCTTTTACTAACCATTTGGTGGAGATATCCAGGCTTTTTGAGCGATGGACCTGAAAGCACGGTTACCGAAAGATTAAAGATCACTTAGAGGTAAAGCTAGCCGAACATATGAAAGAGATCCAGTGAGTGGGGAAGCCGGTCCAGGTATTAAGAAAGTGGTGTGATGTGGCCATGGACAAGTTCACAGATAAGCACGTTATTCTTAGGCTGCAGAGCTGCACACATCTGAGTGTCTTTTTGCCCAGGCAGTAAGAACTTTCAAAGAGAGTTTTGAAGTTAAAACTGGATATCACTTCCGTTGAAATTCATTTTACCACGATACTCGTATGTAAGCTTGGCGGAACTTTTACAATACGATGTAGCAAATTTAAGCAGACTTGACCCTGGAACTAATGCGATCATCAAGTGAAAGCTCGTATGGGAACAGGACATCCATACTCTGTGCGGAAGCCTCGAGAAGTTGCTGGCTGATCCGATTTTGAGGGTGACGTTTCGAGTTTCTGAGTGAGACTATGTTTGACCACTTACTATTAGGTTGGTATCGTAATAATTTGATTTAAGGATACATGCAGCGAAAATACTGTAAAGATCAGCCCAACAATCGAGTGTTTAGGGTACCTATAAAAATAAAAATAAAACATTTTATAAATTAGAACCGAGGTTTTGACGATTTTGACATATAAAGCTATAACAATGATTATTTGAACGATGTTCAACCCGAAAGATGATTGGAAGCAACATCTCTACGGATAAAGAATTTCCTGATCTCTGCATCATATATGACGTGTCCGAACTTTTAGAAAATTAATACATCGATGTAAGTATTAGCAGCTTGTTGTGTTATATGCTTTTGAATTTGAAACAGCTTCATTTACAGTGTAGCTTTACGTCTCGTAAATTAAACTCAGCTAACTCAGCCAAGGATCAATTTGAAATTTAAATTGTAAAGCTCTGCTCTGCTGGTACGCCACCCTAACAGTTCATATTTTCGGTTGGAGGAGTTTTGCTGTTAATGTCTGCGATTGCAGATACTAAAACTAAAGGAGGTTTTATAACGGGACAATTGAAAAGAAACGGGACATTGAAAAAGTAAAGTTATTTAGTTTCTCTGCCTATGACTCCACAGAGTTGCAAAGACAAAGTGCATTTTACGCTGCAGAGTTTTATCATAATACCTCTCAAAGCCTGAGTGGCTTTCAGTATGCATACAGTAGCCAACAGACTTCACCTCACGTAACAGAAGGAAAGTGTGAAGCATAGCTGCTGAGTCTGGAGGGCAGTCTACTAAGATTGTTGTACTGAAGTAGCAGCACAGGACGGCTTGAAAAGATTCTCCGCAATTAGCAGCAAGAGAATAGAGCATTGCCACAATTATTTTGTAAAGTGAATTCTACAGTCTAGGACCAGCAGATTCAAAGCTTCTATCGCAAACTATCCTTAAGTGTAGCAATACAGCATGTAATTTATTGTCAATAGAGGACCTGAGGTTTTGAGGCTGAAACTTGTGAAGCAGTTCAGCTAGGTATGACAGTAGTACCGTTAAGTGGTGCATCGTAGTCTGATATAAACTGTTCAATTCTTTCCCAAAAGATATTGGAATTAGTTAGTATCCCTGCTCTGAATGGCATTGCCGATTTCAAACACTCTGGCGTTTGGTTAAGTCAGTGTATCGTTGGCAAGTTACCACATTGGGTCTATTATTTTCTGCGTTCGGCCACTGAATGAAGTCAAACCTGGACCTTAGATCCGGTATTAGCACTATTACTGCTTAAAATGCGGCGGACCTAGATTTTGACTTGCATATATTGATTGAAATACTGTGTATATCTGCTAAAACAGGACAGTATATCAACAAGAAATATTCCTTCTTTGCAACAGGAAAGAGCATGAAGGCAGTAAGGAAACCTCTCAAGATAAACACTTAAGGCTGCCAACCGGAATTTATCATTTTTATAATTGTGTTCATTTTTTTATAAACTAGCTCGAAAAAGAAGAGATAAATCAGCAGCTGGAAATAAAAACCTTTCTAAGCGAGTCTGCACGTTTCACTGAACTCATTAGCCATCAAGCATTTCATGCGGTGGAAGTAGATCTCTTGACTTTGGTAGTCAAAGCCTCGTGGGTCTCTCTATTCCCATACTCTCTATTGAGCATCCTTGATTTTACTCTGCGTTCAAAATTAAGATACGTTTCAGTATTCCTAGCATTGGCATTGCACTAAGCAAATGGTAGTTCAAGTAATATTAGTAGTAATAATCTTAGCCACCATAGAGATGTCATTTCTTTGCGTATTGTGCATCGCCATGTTAGTTTTCGATGAGTAATGGAATGATCGTTTAAGCAGTGAAATGATACATTATCCCATCTAATAGTAAAAGATCGTCAAAGAAACTTTCTTAAATTGCCTCCTCGTAGCAACCTGTTAAACGGCTCTCTTTTAATAGTGGTTTTTAAATGCTGACTGTCAGTTTTTTGCGAACGTATTTTTGTGAGTATGTAGGGCAAAGGTGCTTGTGGACGTGTACGTGCGTATTTTGGTCATAGCTGCCAAATGCTTCTCTCTATTGACACTTTATTAATGCTCGTAGTTTTCACTTTATCTTGTCATAAGATATTTTTGCTGTACCGGGACATACGGGGACAGGTGGGCAGGGATTAAAGTGGACACCGATCGCGAAGGCGACGGACGGGAATGACGGGAACATGTATGGCGGGAACGGAAGGTAGACGTACGGACATATACATACAGGGAATATAAGCCTTTTAAAAATCAAAAAATAATTATAAGATATATATATAATACTAAATATTATATATATTAATATCAATATGTATATATCATACGTTTCCTGGTCCCACATCAGCTGCAAGTGAAGCCTCCAAAGCCTCTCAAAAATCTTTTTTGATTCCCAATATTTTAAAGGATTTTTCATGAGCACGACCTAGATAAATCTGAATTCATGCATCCCATTCAAACTGCCTGTACTTATCACCGTTTTTTTTCTAACTAAGAATCAGCACAAAAAATATCTCTTGTTTGTTTTACTTAGGGATTTAATAATTTTTGTAAGTGCTTCATTGAATCCCCTTTTGAAGACGTACTTGCCTGTTTTTCCTGTTGGCTGACGGCATGGCTTCCAACATTTGTTTGTGCTTTATTGCCATAGATTTTATTTTGCTTTCTGAAAATGTGATTTAATGTACCATTTAACGATCACGTGGTGTCTTAACAATCTCTAAGGAACATGCACGTTAGTTTATTACTGACGTCTGCTCTCATTTGGTTGTCTTACTATTAAGGAAAGGAGCAGATATTCTGAAGATATATTGGCCGAGCGAATAATAAAAAATGTGCGACTTCTCTGCTTTTCAGAAGATAAGTCTATCCAGCTGCAACGATCCAATCACATGGGAGAAATTCCATGATCTCTGCCACAACGTAAGTAAATGTCTTACATTTACTTGCGCCACCACGCAGTGATATGTACTAGTTCACAGCTTATATTGACTTAGCTTGCTCACAACGATATTTATTACTTTGGTTAAAATGCACATAAAGACTTTGGTAGAGTCTGTGTCCGTTGTTTGATAACAATTAATTAGTTGAGTAAATCAATTACTCTTTGGCAAGTTTCCCGTCAATGACAGAATAACCTTAATGGCTATCGCACGGCTTGCAGTGGTCAATGCAGAGGAAAATGTACATGTTTGGTCAGCAATATTGGTCCCTTGTATTGAAGTTAATGATGGGTTCTCTACTAAACTAAAAAACTGTGAGTGTGTAATTTCTACGTGATGTCAATGCGCTACCAGAGCTGCAGCCTCACGAGCTCATTTGTAGATCACTCCTTCATATTCGGAAATCTCCGAGTATTTTGGAGTTTGCTAGAGGTTTTTATAGGTTGCATCACTGTCGGTACGCACCACCCTTAAGCTTACAGTCAATTCTTCAAATCTCTAAGCGCCCCCAGATCAGGCAGCATCTCTTTAAATTTTAACGATTCATTGGGCAAATAATGACATGACATTTATCTAGCGCCCTAAGTGAACTAAGCCTTCTTGTGCAGCGCCTTTTATTAACGCGTGACATGAAACCTACTTGCATTGTGGCTTTTCTCCTCCACTTCATCGCAGCGTCAATAGATCCTACCTTACGCATTTGCGAAATAATCAAATTATGTCAACAAGTGGTCGTGAGAGTGTGAGCTCAATACAACTCATATGCGGGAAATCTATTTTTACTGTTCCAAACTTACCTTTCACTAGGCGACCACATCAGCCCCACAGTCAAGTCTGTGTACTTTCAGCAACGTAACAGGATATAATTTGGACCTGCTTAGAAAATGACACTACATTCAAACTGGCCAATGCATTTGTGACAGCCCGTCTCGACTTCTGTAACTCGCTGCTTGCTGGTCAACCGGCCTGCGAAATCAGGCGTGAGCGTCTTATTTATTAAATCACAGCACTCTTTGCCGATCTTACCTGGCCCCCAATCAAACAGCATATCGAATTCAAGGCTCTGTCACTCACCTGTATAACCTTATTCTCTGGCTCTAGCCTACCCATCAGAGCTACTGCCCACCAAGCCAGGCGTCGAACCAGTTGCCTTTCTGAATCAAATCATTTAGCTATATCTCGTACAAACCTCAAATCTTTTGAAGACTGTTTCTTTAGTTCGTAAGCTTCCAAAGCGTGGAACACACTCCAGAATGACATCACTAAATCCCCGCTTACTTGACATTCAAAACGGAAGCTAAAACGCACCTATTTATAACAGAATTTCGTGATTCGTATTTGGTGTGCTTATCCATGCTGATATTGTGCATGTTACCACTAATAGTGTGTACATTTTGATAATGCGTATCTTAGTTCTAACAATAGTCTGCTTTTTGACACTGCTCCACTGTTACCACTAATCGTTAGATCATGTTTCCCATCCAGCATATGTAAAGTGCCTAGAAAGAGATCAAGTTTTCTAAAGGTGCTACAAAAATGTATTGGTAGTATTAGTAGCATTAGTGGTAGTAGTAGTAGCGGTGGTAGTGCTATCGGTAGCGGCAGCGGTAGCGGCATAGGCAGTAAGTACGATAAATATTGCAACATCGCATCCGAACTCTGCTCGGATCACAAATTGCCTACGAGGACATCTATTGCCAAGCGATGGATGTTGATTTCTTATAGACTCTCTTATAGGTGACGACATGTAATCTCGGCACTTCGGCTTCGGGCCTGTGGAGTGACGGAGCACTCTCAAATTAAGAACAATACAATATTTAATTTTGCCCTAGCGGAACTATATCTCTTTCTAGGCACTATACATAAGCTGGAAAGGGAGAATGTCTATTGCTCAGAGATAAGGTGCATATTGGCAGCAGCCTTGAGCACACAGACGATGATTCACGCGGACTCAGCAAATGCTGTGAGAATCGGGTGAGTTATTTGCTGCTCTTAAGTGCCAAGTCTAAAAGTGAGATATAGAACTTGGAAGTCGACACGTTGCTTGATGATGAGTCAGTTCAGGTTGATAAGAAGTTGTGTAACGTGGCAACTGCAAGATACTTCAAGATGCCTGGAAAAAACGAACTATGGAAGCGCTCTGGAAGCACTGGAGTCTGGCTAAGCATTCTGGGAAGCGATAATCTAATGACCAGGCAGATGCTTCGTGAAGAATAGGGTATGATATGCTGCGCCACCGATCGAACGCTCATGCCTATTCCATAATCCAATCTCCGACCGGAATGGCATACGACAACGTAGCATGTAGACAGTGGGTGGCGGCCGCACCAAATCGCGCTGGCTAGCCTGCAATTTCCTTTCGCAAACAATGTATACCTACTCCTAAATGAAAGTTCATTTCCTACGGTACGTCAGTGCGTGGAGCTTGCTGAGTAGAAAGAAAGTGTGACGCCCCGCTGCTCGTTAGAACGTCCCAAAGGAAGAAAGCTGATAAAAATAGGAACAATGAAGGATCGCATGGACTGAACTTTCGTTGGCCTTCTCTTCTTTGATGAGTGCGGTGGTCTGCTCCTGTTGTTTCGATGTCTCACTCTCCTTCCACCCACTCCCACCACTCCCAACTCCCCCACTGAGCAATTGCACTTCGGCGACCCAATGGCCGAGTGGGCTAATTAATTTGGGACTAATTCAACAACGCCGTTTCTCTTGAGTTCTTCGTTGTGGCGTCACTAGAGCCGAGAACAACCTACGAGAAACTACGAGAACAATACGAGAACAACCAGCAGCAATTACCTCAGTATACGCCGAGCCCCGTATCCTAACCAGAATTTCAATTACCTATAGAATGTTCAGCTCACAGAAAGCCTTCGGCGTTCCGATTCCCCTAACAAAGAGAGCTCGGAATGAAGAAAAACGTGCTGCGCAACCTACGAGAGTCTCGGACTATCAACTCGGGCCGTAGCCCCGCGCGCTTTGCGTCACCAACTCTGGACTTTGAGGTCCTGCGTTCATATCCTCGGCGTCAGTATTTTCTACGGGCCAGTTGATGATGCCGCCCATGACCAGGCAACGACACACCAACGACACAGGACCTCGAATTATTTCCTCGAAGGCGCTCCAAATATACCGGTCACGCGCAGGGGGGGTGGTGGTGCTATTCATCTTCGCCTGTAAATAAGGTGATCAGAGTTATCTTCTAGCCTAGCAGCGATTGGTACGCGGATCATGAGGAACATGACCTTTAGTTTACCCCGATCGGTTGGTCGATTGGCCTGCCGAGTTTTATTTATGAGAATCCGAAGCAAGAGGGCATAAGCTTTTTTAAAAATCACCTGCCATATAAAAAGAAATAGGAAAATTGTGTTATATAACTGGCCTATGAAGTATGCAAGTGTTTTCTGGAGGAAACCAAACTTGGGCGAGCAGTGACTCCTTAAAATTTGCTCTCATGTTGTCCTAGTTTTCATTGGTTAGCACTAAGTGCAGAACAGCTTTTCAAAAGGCAGTTTCAGACCACTTCCGGCAAAACGAGACGGTCTTGAAAAGCTTCGGATTGGATGCGGCCTGCCAATGACGAACGAGGGTAAAGCGAATGAAAGCCTGCTGACCGATTAGAATATGTGGTCACGGCTCAGCCCTAGCCATGAGCCATCTTTTCTGCGTGCATTTCATGATTCGCAAATCCGGCACCCCAGTGGGCTTCTGGACACCTCATAATAATTATAATAAAAATAATAATAGTAATAAATTTATAAAGCTCCCTCAGAGAATTAAATCTCTTTCTCGGCACTTTACAAATGTTGTATAGAAGGCACGATCAAATGATTAGTGGTTACGTGCACAATACTGATACTGCATATTAATTGGATTACATAAATAGATATGGTGATGCTTATTATGCTCATTGTAGTGGCTGTTTCATAAGTAGTGCTGAGTACAAATTCGGTGGCCAAACTCGAATTGTGATAGCTTGCCTTACATCATTATCATAGATCGCACCTTTGAATGAGTCACTACGATCTTCTGGAACTAGCGGTGGTGAAGCAGCCTGAAACGCATCCTTGAATAGATCTTTAAGAAAAAGTAAAAAGGAAAAAACTCCAAAGGGAAAAAGAGGCTGCACTAGCCGCATTTCATTTTCAGTATACCCTCGTGACACTCAGCCTGTGAAATAGCGACGGACTTGTAATAAAGGTGGTCATGTAACTAACAGGTGGCCGCACTAATTATTCTTTTCTAGGACGAAGAGATACTGGCGTCGGTGACGATGTTTGACACTGTCATATGAAAACAATCTTTAAGCGCACAAATCGTATCATTGTTTGTCGGCAGCTGGTGAGAGCTCGTGTATTTCGCGACTGTGGCGACGAATGCAGGAATGCGACGAATGCAGGAATGCGACGAATGCAGGAATGCCACGAATGCAGGCTGCTCCTGTTTGTTGCTGCTCATCAAGCGGCTGCCCTGGTGGTACAACCAAGAGGGTGGCACTGGTCCGGAAGACAGTGCCCGAAGCTGGTCATTCATTCGAGTGACAACTGTATGTCAATTATGTCGTACCGTGTTCGCATCGTGCTCTCATTGTTCCCTTGCCAGAGCCATTTTAGAAACCTATGCCGTGCCTATTTCATCTGCTCGTCGAAATATTACTGGAAATGATGATTACCTCATGTTATAATTAGCTACGGTATGATTGTGCACAGTCCGCCAAATAATGCCATTTGATGTCTTTGTATAATTTTTCTCTCTCTCTCTCTCTCTCTATCTATCTATCTATATATATATATATATATATATATATATATATATATATCTACCTATCACTATTTCCCACCCTCTCTCTCTCTCTCTCTCTCTCTCTCTCTCTCTCTCTCTCTCTCTCTCTCTCTCTCTCTCTCTCTCTCTCTTCCTCCGTCTTACCGTATTCAAGCATCTACGTACAAGGATACGGAAATTTCAATTATCTGTATTCTTGCGCGGCTTCTTGCAATCACCTTCTGGCTTCTGAAACTTAGAGCAACCTATTATCTAATCAGAGAAATGGATTTGAAGTCAAATAAAAGTTGAAACCCTGCTTTTATAGAACTTCCATATTGAAGATGACATGACGGAATGTTTCCTAGAACTTGATTCATGACCTAACAGCCATTGTTTTTTTCTTTAAATGAGACCAGCTGCCCGACGTGCCGACCTGAGCCAAATCTTGAAAGGCATACAACCTAAATATATATTTAAATAGTTATATATGCGCGTGTGTGTGTGTGTGTGTGTGTGTGTGTGTGTGTGTGTGTGTGTGTGTGTGTGTGTGTGTGTGTGTGTGTGTGTAAGCATTGCTGAACCAGTTTAAGCCTGTTCGCGCCCTCAGGTCCTGTGTGGACAATAAATTAGCATTTCCATTCCTCCGCTTAAAGACCATTGGCGACAGAAGCTTTAGCTCTGCAGGACCTAGACTGTGGAACTCTCTTCCTCAATTCTTAGGCAACGACAAGAACTCTCCTGCTGCCGACTATGGCTTATCCTTTTCAACGGTCCTGAGCTTCTACTTCCATGCTACTCACTACCTCAACGGCTCTCCTGACTCTGTTATGCTTTCCACTTACTCTTCGTTGCGTGAGACAAAGTCTGTTGGCTACCGAATGTGTACCAAAAGTCGCTTAGGCTGTGGATGCGCTATACAAAACTCTCCTTCGTAACTCCCACAGTCTTTATGATTTTTTGGAGTTACAGACGGAGATACATTACATTACATAAGCAGGGATTAATAGTATAGCCCATGTGTTAAAATGCAAATGAAATGTGAAACTGTCTATGTACATGGGTCCACACATATGACTCCATCCAGTACCCACAAAAGTGCGATTGACGCTAGCAGCTTAAGCAGCTTGATCGGCCTCAAGAGGCGTCGGAGGGTAAAGCGGAGGATAAATTTAAGTGAAGTAACAAGAAGATTCAACCGCTACAAGCCTTGCCGTGCCTAGCTTAACAAAGAATATCTACCTCTTCAACTTAACGATTGGAGAGCTCCCTAGACACCCAGTGGATGTCGCTGCTGAGGCTGCGGCACGCAGTAACGTTAAACGAGAGCGATAGTGTGAAGGCGATCCTACATTTAATCTAGCGTTACTTATTTTTACAGAGCTTGAATTAATTGAAGCAGCACAAATTGCGACCTAAAAGGAGTCCCGCCGCAAATTCTCAGATATGGTGGAATAAGTCATTAGAGGAAATTTATAGTTCTCTAGAGTCTAACCTTTCACGAAAGGATGAGAACGTGAGGCGCATCATTGAAAATACTTTTCAGACTCTTAAGTGGATGTCAACCAGGGCCGCCGGCAGACTTCTGAGGGCTAAGTGGTACTTAGCACCCCGGTAGGCCGGCTTGGAAATTGCGTTCCAACTTCACGCCGCCCGGAAGTCCCTTTCACTAGCCCGCGAGGCAAAGGTCAAGGCTTCGCTCCTTCAGTTGAGCTGCTGGACCTTGCGGTCTCAGCCTCATGGTGCCCTCATGTCCTCTTTGGGCAGTAAGCTAGCTATTCCATTCTTACGCTTGAAGTCCGCTTCACGGAGACTTTTGCTATTCAGGTCCTAGACTGTGGACCTCACATTCGCAGTTTTTACGCACGACGTCCATTCTCCTGCTGCCGACTGTAGCATATACTTAACAGCCGTCCTGAGCTGCTACTTTTGTGCTACTCACTTTCTCAACCGCACATCTAACTCAGCCGTGCATCTGCGTTACCCTTTTTTCGTAAGATTAAGTTTGTTGGCAACCTCGTGCGCACAGAATGCCGCTTAGGCTTTGAAAGCTCACTCACTTTTGAAACGATCACTCTCCAGCGTAACACTCACTTAGTCTATGCGACTTTGCGAAGTTACAAATGGAGATACATTACCTAATACCAACGGCGGCTTTGAGGGGCTGGCTACCAAGCGTACAAGTGGGTGCAAGAGTGAGTGACGTAGACACGTTCTATTCTCAGCCACGTTATGACAGTGGTAGACGGTATTTGCGGCTCCTGACCTCTAAGGCTTAGGAACCGGATATGTAAGAGCCTATGGTTTAGACCATACACAAAGCCATCCAAAATGAACGGCGACGGTTCGGTTAGTCAATTGTACGGATAGATGCACACCGACCGGCAGAAACATCACTATCTCTTTCCATTGACGCTTCCGGCACCAGGCACCGATCATATTTCAATTTTAGTTTCAGACTCCTCTACGGTCCCTCAGTGGTTGTATCTATAATAGCTTGATCGTCAAAGGCTTTGCTTTGCTTTGTTTCCATTCGCATCAAGGAATGACGGTTCTACGTACATTTTTTTTAAGCATGCACTGAAAACAGATTGGTATTGTGCAGCACAGCTAATTCTTGCATACCCCAGCACTTGGACGAGACCTGTAGGATAGGAAAACAGTTTCACGTTTGCATGCACTTCCGCTTACTCCATTCACTGACATGCATAAATAAATAAAAGAAAATCCTAGCTGGTTAAACAGCCTCTTTTTGTATAGCGACAGAAGAGCCTTTAAGGCTATCACCACCGCTTGCAGTGGCGATGAAGGATCGCCCACCACAGGAATCAAACCCACGACCTCGGGACCGATGTTATGATAGCAACCGCCTTACCTAATGTGCCATCACGGTTCGCATAATGCATACCGTGCGTGGCCAGGGCCAGAGTGTACGTGCTATTTGCTATTGCTATTGCTGTAGTGGCAATTGGCTGCAGAGGCTCCGGTTTGTCGCTCGCACCGGGGGGGGGGGAGGAGGGGCTCATGCTCTACTCTCCAACTGCCGACTGTGGCACATCTTTTTCAGCGGTCCTGAGCTGCTACTTCTATGCTACTCACTACCTCAACTGCTCTCCTGACTCTGCTATGCTTTCCACTTTCTCTTTGTTGCGTGAGACGAAGTCTGTTGGCTACCGAATGCGTACCGAAAGCCGCTTAGGCTGTGAGTGCGCTATACAAAACTCTCCTGCGTAACACCCACATGGTCTTTATGACTTTGTGGAGTTACTGACGGAGATACATAGACGTAAACATAGATGCTTAGCGACCGCAATAGGGGAGGTGCCGGCATATATGGGGGCTGGGGGCTATGCGGGCTGCGGGCCACTCGTTCAAATGCTACTTCTTTGCCTGTCCATAGATCGCGCGTCACTCCTCTGTAGCTCCGAAAAACTGCAAAGTGCGGCTCTGCTACGACGCTCGTTAGAACGGCTGCGCTCTCTAGATGCAGGCTAAAAAGTCACAGCGACCGCGATTAATTACCAGAGGAGGGCGATTGGCCACTTCTAGCACTACGGCAATTGCGCGCCAATGGCGGGTCCCAATAGATTCGGGTCGAGTTAAACTTAAGGTCAACCTTCCGGCCTGGCCTCGGTTAAGTAGCTCGGCCCTTCAACGAACCTCTTGAGCCTTGATGAGGAGTAGCAAATCTATAAGCAGTCTATAATCTATAATCTATAATTCCGCCGTCGTAGCGTCGCCAGCACAAAACGCGCTTAGCACTTTGCCGGTTGTTCCTCCTGAGCAGCGACCGTGGCAATCGCTTCTGTGGCGTTCGCTGCCTTCACCTTTGCTCTCTGCGATCAGCTCGCCGCGCGGTTCCGTTGCGTCCACTTCTGACTTATTCGGCTAGACCATTGGCGCCGGAAAATTCGCCATATGGGATACCATTTACTATGTTCTATCTTTAAATGATTTCGCTGCCCTTTTAATCGTAAGTGCCTGAGCTGAACCTGAGTTAATTTTATTATGTCCAAACTGTGCCTTTGCACGGACTGTGAAGATCATTGGAAACTACCGGCACCGGGTTGCTGCATTAATCGGAGCTGGTTCAATTAATCGATTGCAGGTTTGAGCACGAACTACCCTTGGCTTCACTCTGCCTAGGGAAAAATACGCTGCTGCCTTGTACAAGACAAAGCAGAAGTCTTTGCGGTCGACCCCTAACCAACTTGACTCGGTGACACCAGTATTTTAGTCTCTAGTTCGTCGCAATTGCAAAAACTATTCGAGGAGCCTTTCCTGTGCGACGCGAGCATTCTTTCGAAACAGCGCCGCTTGTGGCGAACCCCGTGTGACAGCATTGGGCAGCCGAACATCTACAAGTGACCGGGAAGCGTGAAGCGAGCGCAGGTTGAATCAGATCGCAAGACAATGAATGGCGGCCACGTTTGCCAAGCAGGGCCGCTAGAGTTGTCGGCGACTGAGGAATTGCACGCAGCACGCGCATCTAGCCGTAGCTGCTGGCGACGCGACACACCAGCTCCCAGCAGCCTATCGATGCGAGCGGCTAGCACTGAGACGGTGGCCACCGGCCAATGGCAGCCACCATAGCTTTAATCTTTAAGCGAACGCTTCCGCATTCGACCGCTCACCAGCCGGCGGCGCCCGCGACGCGCGCTGAAACGACCTTCCCTAGCAAGGCGGAGCCTTCTTGCCGCGCGGGACTATCGCTATTCGTCCCTACCCGAAGCGATGGACGCGGTGGCGGCACGCACCGCTCATTGAGATTCGCTTCTTCGAGCTAACCCCCGCATCATCTAAACCAGTGGGCCGTACGAAATTCTCGCCTAGCAGGCGCCGCACCGCTTCTTGCATTTTCCAAGCTGAGGGGGAATTGGTGTAACAGATTTAGTCGGGGAATTTCCAAATGCTTCTCGTCTCCAGCGTACCTCAGCGGAGCCGCGCTGCGGCTCCGCTGAGGTACGCTGCGCCGAACGCAGAGGTCAGCGCGTGCAGGCAGTTCGCTGCGAAGACGCGCGGACGGAAGGCGAAGCGGCGGAAGGCGAAGCGGCTTATGCGGCGGTAAACAAACTATTAGGTAGAAGTCTCTCGGCGAGTGCTGCCGATCAATCGAGATTCTTGCGTCTAAACGCCTACGGAAAGAGCGCGCGGTACGGCGCCGCTAGCTGGGTTGTTGACAACGCGCGCTAGGATTAACGTTCTCTCGCGAATATACATCTTTGCAGGTGACCCGCAGCAGCCGCCGCCGCCGCAGCAGCAGCAGCAGCCGCCGCCGCCATCGCTGATAAAACTGCGAAGCTCCGACGCTCCAGACCGATCGACCAAGTCGTAATAATACAAGAAAAAATAATTTAGTATAGCACGTTAAGATAACGAATTCTTTCAAGGCGCTTGACGCATCTAGCGTTCGTTTGTCACTGCCAGTCGTCACTTCGCGTATCTGCAGCCTTAAGATTACGAAAACTTGCTGGCGCACTCGGTGGGTATGCAGGCGCGTGCTGAGATACGTGCGCGCTCCCACCAAGTGCCCGAGCGCGCTTGTCTTACCGCGTGCGTTCGACATTTGGGGTCCGAGACTGGAAACGGCGAGCCGGATCGGTGCTTTCGAATGCTAAGCGGCGAACGCTCGGGCAACATTATTGCGATGTGAGCCGTGAAGGCACGCTAGGTAAGGTGGTTGCTTTCACGACCTCGGCCCCGAGGTCGTGGGTTCGATTCCTGCGGTGGGCGATTCTGTATCGCCACTGCAAGCGGCGGTGATAGCCGTAAAGGCTCTTCTGTCGCTTACAAAAAGAGGCTGTTTAATCAGCTAGGATTTATTTATTTATTTAGGATATATTTTTATCTGGAGGGTAGCGTAGGCTGCAATGCGCTCGACCTTTGGGCGTTAAATCTAGACCGCCAACGCGCGACCAGCAGTGAGCAGAGCTGCTCGCCTCGAATCGCGGCCCCCCTCCCCCGCCGCGAAGCGCAGCGGTGCAGTTCACGAGTCGTCGCAATCGCGGCTCGCTCAAAAAGCCGAGTTCGAGTTCGTGTCCCGCCGCCGCCGTCGCTTTGCGCCCCTCGGCGCATGCGTCGAGCGCCGGTCTGACGATGGCGACGGCCGCCGCCTTGTCGTCACACGTGCGTTCTGGGAGCGCGCAGCAGCAGCAGCTTGCCGCGGCGGCCGAGATGGGAGCCCTCTTCGTGCTGGGTGTCCGGAGCCGGCCACGTTCGCTCTGAGCACGCGCTCTGACCCGGAGTTTTCGCCGCCGCCGCCGCCGCGCACGATGACGGGACGAGCCCGTGGATCGACAAATCGGACATAGACGGCCATAGAAGGCCGGTCGCTTTCATAGACACGTAGCGGACAGCGCAATCCACGCTGCCGCCGAAAGAGCTCAGTATCAGATCAAGATACTTCTCTTCGTGATACGGAAAGTGCATCTTCATGAGCGTCAGCCCGCGTCGCTCGTCGCGACGGCCGCGGCACAGCAGCGCGGCGCGCTCCTCCTCAGCCGCCGATGCCGCCGCCGCCGATGCTGCCGCCGCTGCCTCCGTGTGGGCAGTAGTCGCCGGCTCGTCGGCTTCTGCCAAATCGGAGACTGTAGATTCACATTCACGCTCCTCTGCCCAATTCCGTCGCCGAATGTCGATATCTAAAGCGCAATCCCGTCGTGGATTGACAGCCCAGTGCATTCGGGATCCTATCTCTTGCCAATCAGGCGCTGCGTTTGGTATGGGCCCAAGCTGACTCGAGCGCGTCTCTAATTTTCACTAGCGGTTGATTTAACGTCTTCATAAAAATAAACGCGATCAAAAGCGCAGGTGCGTGCGTGCGTGCGTGCGTGTGATAGCGTTAGTCGTGAACCTTTCAAACGACGCTACTCGCGACTATACCTTTCATGTCCTGAGATATCTCAAGAGTTTCAGCGATATCGCGCGCGACTAGCTTGCAGGCGCGACGGCGCAGCTTGCGAGTATTTTTTAAGCGATGATGCGCCCGATACCGGTTATCAGATGCACCGATCCGAATTAAAAGAGACACGAGCTTCTACGTTTTCGATCTCGCGACAGCGCTCGCGCGCGCCGAGTTCGGCCGCGACTCTTACTTCTAGCGCCGTGAGAGCCACTGGCTTTAAAGAAGATGAAACTCTCAGCGGTACGAAAATCAGAGCCTAAGCTCTAATACAAGTTACTGCTTTTACTGGCTTTTTATGTGGCGCGCGAACGATGACGCCGCCGCTCATCCCATAGCGAAACGGAAGCGCTTGCTGACTGAGCTCGGCCTCGCCGCGAGTCGCGCATGCGCGGTATGAGCACACCCACTGCCGCAATACCTCGCTGCCGCCGTCCGGCATCTGCATCGCTACCAAGCTTTCGCACACAAACTTTCGTAAGCTCCTTCTCTGTCTCTTTCACTCTCTGTCTCTCTCTCTCACTTTCTTTCTCTTTCTCTCTCTCCGCTCTGTGTGTGTGTGTGTCTCTCTCGTTATGTCTCTGTCTCTGTCTCTGTCTGTCTGTCTGTCTGTCTGTCTGTCTCTCTCTGTCTCTCTGTCTGTCTGTCTGTCTGTCTGTCTGTCTGTCTCTCTCTGTCTGTCTGTCTGTCTGTCTGTCTCTCTCTCTCTCTCTCTCTCTCTCTCTCTCTCTCTCTCTCTCTCTCTCTCTCTCTCTCTCTCTCTCTCTCTCTCTCTCTCTCTCTCTCTCTCTCTCTCTCTCTCTCTCTCCCTCTCTCTCTCTGTCTCTGTCTCTGTCTCTGTCTCTGTCTCTGTCTCTGTCTCTGTCTCTGTCTCTCTCTCTCTCTCTCTCTCTCTCTCTCTCTCTCTCTCTCTCTCTCTCTCTCTCTCTCTCTCTCTCTCTCTCTCTCTCTCTCTCTCTCTCTCTCTCTCTCTATGTCGCTGTAAGTGCTGCGAGAGAGCTGAATTAGTGGCGAGATCCACCTATCTCCGCTAACCGCACGCCGCCGCTCGCGTGACTCCGCGCTGGCTTACTCTCCAAGATGACTCGGGCGAGGGAGCTCTCGTTTTCCTGTATTTTCCTCAGCTTGGACAGCAGACAGTATTTCTGCTGCGCCTCCGAGACGGCGGCGACGTGGCGCGGCCTGCTCGCCGCGGCCTGGTACCTGCACGGCACGGTCCACAGAGAAAGGCTGTCACCAAATCGTAGCAGCGAGAGCACGAAGCTGCATCGCACCGACGCGACGCTCGCGCGATTGCGCCGGTGCATCGCATCGGCCTTCTGGGGCGGCGCCCATCGGCGGGTCTCGGTACAGCCAATCTCACGCTCGTCACGTCGCGGCGCAGCATCGGCTCGCCGCGACGCAGCGCTCGCCGCGACGCAGCGCTCGCCTCGGCTTGCTGCGCCTCGCCGCGCGCGCCGGTCGCCCCGGCGTGCGCGCGATCGAACGCCGTCCGTCCAGCGGCGAGCCGCGGCGAATATGCACAAAGCAGAAAATTAGACAATCGTCTCGACGGCGGCGAGTCCTCGGTGGCGCACTCGATGCCTGCACGACTCGTGGTGCCCCGCTGTCGGCAGCCAGAGAGGATCGAAGGGGCGTGGCGGAGGCGGAAGGAGGAACGAAGGGGCGCAGCGGCGGCGGCGTAAGAACACGTCGAGCGAGGCAGCGAGGCGACGAACCGGCCAAGGGCGACTGTAGAGCGTGCGTCGGCAGGTTTAAGGCGCTTGTCATTGCTCTGCTCGCAGAAAGCGTGAAAACGAGTCACTCAGTCTGCGAGCCACGGCGGCAGAAAGAATCTGGATCGCAGTCACCATTATTAACCAGCCCGACGGCGGATAGCCAGAGAGCAATAGACCGGTACCCGGAGGTTGCGGAATCATTCCCAAATCGAAAGGAGAAATAAAGTTTTTTTTTGAGCGCTCAGTCCCGCGTCAGGCGGCCTTCGGTCTTTCTGTATCTTTTAGCATCTTCTTCGGCATCAGTAGCTTTTGCAAGAGTTAAAGATTTTTTTGAGAATAATAGCGATTAATGGGAAGCCATCACCGCTGCAGCAGCCTAGTTACGTAACAAGTCGCCTATGAAGCGCCGCGCCAGATACGGTCTACCGTCGGAGTCGGCCGACTACGGAATCTTGCAGCCCAGGAGACAGGTTAAAGGTTAGACGAAAGATGCGCATCATTCAAGCGAAGGATGGCCGACGACTCTCTTGAATTTAAACAGCTGTCAATCTCCCGTGGCGCGCGCGCGCGGACCAGTTGCCGCTACCGCAGTTCGGTCGCGCAGTCGTTACGTGTTGTTGGCGTGCAAAGCGCAAAGTGCCAAGTCCGGTCGGGCTCCATTTAAATAGCCGAACTCATTTGAACACCGAATCGACAAAGCGCGCTGCACCGGGTAGTCATACAAAACAGAAGCCATAAGAGTACTGCTGCCAGCCTGTGCATTCACACGGCCAGCCAAATCGGTGGCTAGTGACCTAGTCAGTCCCTCAAACTTCGGACGAAATGTATTTACTTCTCTTTTCATCTGTTTATTGATCGTCATCACGTCATCGGCCGACTTTAAAAGTAATTCTCGTAGGGCGGCCAAGAATTTTGCTTGCATACGTAGCTACGACACCAGTCTATGCGAGCGCATGGAGTCTCATTTTGCTTTTTGCCTCATCCAAGCGGAATTGCTATTTTCCTCCGCAGGGAAGCGTCGTCGCGCGCGGCTGCTGCGGAGGCGGCGTGCTCAAGCGTCGTCTGCTGCTCACCTCCTCAGAGCCACCTGAGCCGCCATCACCCGCTGCCTCTCCACGACCAGAAGGCAGTTGGCACACGTACAGTCTCTCCAGCTGCAGAACTTCTTGTGACCTTTGAGAAAGGACATCACTCCGTGGTTGCGACAGCGAGCACACTTTGGCGTACGTCTGCTGTCGACGGCCGAGGCGCCGCGACCCAGCTCCGCTGGCTCCGCTGGCTCCGACGTCATTTCGTTCTTACTCGAGGCGAATTCGTGCGTCTCCTTTCCGAGCTGGCGCTCGACTGGAATTAAATACTCGACCAGCATCCGAGCAGCCGCCTTTATAAGCAAGCGGCGCCGCCGCCGCCGCGGCGCGCGCGCGAATTGCCAGGCCTGCGCTTCCGCGAATAACATCGCCGCGCGCCAAAAATTTGGATCGTCTCGGGAAATTCGAGCGGTCAGGACGACCTAATAGCCGCCGACTCGATCGCACGCCCACTCCACCTAACGGCGCGCGCCTGGATAATTCGATTAGATGCTGCCTGCCGGGGGTCACGTGTCGCCTGCGAGCTCTCACAGCCCGTGCGAGAACGCGCACCTCGCGACGCGCGTTTCGTCGGGGGGGGCGGGCTGCTGTCGCTGCCCGGTCTCGGGCGAGCGGAAGCCGCTGCTTCGCACTTCTCGAAAAAGATGGCGCAGGTGCAGCAAATGCTCTGCGGATAGTAGTTACAGAGAAACGCGGCGTCGCGACGACGCGCCCCAGACGAAAAGCCGCGAGATCGCTCGCGCTGCGTGGCTGAAGCGACCACGGCCCGTCGCAGCGAAAAAGACGGACGACGCCAGATCCTCGAATAGCGGCTGGCGGCGGTTCGAAGGCCAAACAGCCAGACGGCCATAAACGATCGGCAGGTTACTAATTACTAAGTGGCCGTTAAATATAAGACGCTCTATTAAGACCAACAGATAGCTATAAATCAATTACAACGCGCACTTTCGTCGAGTACTCCAGAGCCGCGCTCGCGTCTACCCGTCTAGCGTGTCAGACGAGCTAGCGATTTATTGCACGACCTAATCTGCGCTTTCGACGCGTGTATTATGACTATTGACAACGAGAGGTAAACAAGCACAACAAAGAAACCGTATTCTACGGGGGGCGGCTACTCGCGTTACGTTTCATTTAACGCGAAAATCCCCGCGGCTGACATGTTTACGCTGCAGCCATAATCCCACTTTGGCGGGCGGCGCTGGTAGCGGGTGAGAAGCGCGGTGGGTCTCTACTTGACCGCCGCCGCCGCCGCCGCCGCCGCCGCCGCCGCCGCCGCCGCCGCTTTCGCTTCTGCGCTGGCGCCTCCCGCTGGCCTCGGACGCTCGCGGTCGCTAGCGTCCGAGGCCAGCGATCGCTGCTCGATCGCTGGCCTCGGACGCTTGCGGTACGCGCTCAACAAAAGTAGGGCAGTCGCGTCTCGCGTCAACCGGTTCGCTTCCGCTACCCAATGTAGGAAAAATAATCGGAGGCCGATAAGCCGGCTTTCGCGAGGTGGAAACGGTACGAACAAGGGCCAGCTAATTCGCTCTTCTTTTCAGCGGACTAGCGGTGAAAGCGAGCGCGCGAATGCTCAGACAAATAAGATCGAACGAAAGGAAGTGAGGGGCGCCGCCATTCACGCTGCGCCAGATCGATGACGGCTTGCAAGCGTGGAATGAGACGGTGAAGACGATGTTGGGAGACGTCGTTGCACACGGTCTTCAAAGCCTTCGAGCGAATGCGCCCATCTTCTTTGGCTACGCTGCCGCTTACGTAGCGCTTACAGTGTCGCGCTTCGAGTACTGCAGGTTAGCTCGAAAGGAATAGCGAACTGGCGTGCGAGCGGGTAATCGCTATGGGGATGCAACGAATTACGGCAATCCACTTTACTTAAATGAAAATAGACTGAAAATGGCGGATGCAGGAAGCTTCAACTCGGATTGCATAGTGCATGACGATATCCTTCAAGTGCACCCGCGAAACAATCTCGCACCATTGTGTGCGTGCGTGCGTGCGTGCGTTCTCGTGCAGTCCACTGCTAAGGTCACTGCACTCGATCGCAGCTGATTGCGTGAGGATGTGAGCTCAAAATGTCACGAAATTGTGTGGGTGCGCTTTAATGACAGACTAGCGTACAATTAAATGCAGGTTGGAGCTTTCGCAGCAGATTTCGCTCGTAGATTTTCGGTGTATTCAAGTAGATATCTATGGTGGATTGCGGAAGGGGTCAGCGTTTTGAAGCCCTTCTGCATGTGCTAGCGAAAGTGCTTGACATTTTGCGAGTAAATTATATGGACCATTTAATACGGTATTCACTTGCATATTTTAACTTTGAGCCGCCTATTGTTGGTAGATTTTCGTTTAATTGAGGCCTATTGCTGTGGATTGCGGTACATTACGGTTGAATTTGTGGATTGCGGTAATTCGTTGCACCGCTTGAAGTCAACCGTATGTTGATTATTGCACCTCTTCAGGGTCTACAAAGACGGTGTGTCCGCGTTACTTTAGACGGGGATCTACGAGTGGCATCTAGGAGTGACTTTCTTTTCGTTTGGATGTTTGGACTTTTTCTAAGTGAGGGTTAGCCATTTTTAAAGTGATTGCATCTGCCAGCTTTCGCGTGCAATAACGAATACCGCATCCAGAAAAGGCAACCGTGTCATTACAGAAGAAGATCAACAAATACTCCAGACAAAAGGCTGATTACACCTGGCCGACAGCGCACCTGTGAGGCAAAGCTTCGTGGTCTGTCTCCAGATGCCAAGCCAAAGACAGTGGATGCTAACAGAGCATTTTGTGCGGCATTTTCTCTTCACAGTCGTACTAGTTGCAAAGCGGTCGCGGGCGAGTGGGTCAAAAGCTCGTGGAATCCTCTGGCGACGAAACAGTTGTTAGATATTTATATTCTTTAGTAGAATGACAACAATCATCATCATAATATATTTGTAAAGCGCCCTCGGAGAGCTAAATCTCTGTCTAGGCACTTTACAGATGCTGTATAGAAAGCTTTACCAAATGAATCAGCTCTATAGACGGCTAACCGGTACCAAACGTGCTGAGTCATGCTCCGAGGATGCTGACATTCAGCATTTGCGTCTCTTCGGGTTGCCCTAGCGCGGAACCGCGTGAGGCCAAATGACCAGATTTTTTTCATTGAGCCTTAAGTCCCTTCCACCGGTCCGAAATCCCGGTAGCTTATCCGGGCTTGCTACCGCAATTCCAAGGAGACGACAGGCAATCCTAAGCATTTGGCTAATAAAGCTATTGAAAGAATGCACTATATTTCACAGCGGTTCCGGAGCATTTTCTGCGTTGCTTAATCAATGCGCGTCAGAGGCGGTGACGACTTTTTTTTTTTTTTAAAAGGGGGATGGTAAAACTACTCGAACGGCAGCGTGCCTAGGACGCACACGTTTCGTGCTGTGCTGGTTGTCAGAGGGGCTGTTTTAATTTTTGTAAGAATGTTGAGTTTCTATAGAGCTTCCAAATTGAAACTTATTAACGGATAGTTTTAAAGGCGTCCGCGGCTGAGCGGCTCACCTTCGATTGACTCCTTCAAGCTGTAAGTGTAGGGTTTTTTGAATCATATATTTAGTATGCGGCGCAAAAGGATTTCGGGAGATGCGCCCAGGGCTGAAGACTTTCCAACAAGTTTAAGAGTTGAGCTCACGGCTACAGTGCACGGGTAGCGTAGCGACACACGTTGAAACGGCCAGCTCGTAGACGTATAGCAGCAGAGCTTATCTCTGGGCAGATTTGTGAAGAGAAGACCTTGAGCAACGCCGCTCAAGGGCCACTCTTAGCCATATTTATCCTGGTTAAGCCTGTGCTAGTGCCTGCAGTAACCATGGTAACCATGCTTGGAGTAACCGTGCGGCTTTCGAGCTATCGAGTCCGAACGGACGGAAGCAGCGTAAGACTTCCGCCCCCAACGGGCGCGATGCAAGCGAGCTGGAGGGGTGGCACGTAGGACAAGCCTGAGCTCGAGCTCCGATTGAGGACCGGATGTGTCGTGCAACTCGGTAGCGTGCTCCCCGCTTTGCATGCATCAGCTTTCACTGTCAACTGATTTGCACGCGCTGCGACGCAAACTAACCCAGCTGGTGATGGGTTGCTCGCTTTGGTGTGGGAATAATTGCAAGAAGAATAATGCAGTTTATACGACACGCTAAGAGGATCCAGGCGTCCAATCACTATCTAGGCGCTTAACAACTCGCGACAATAGTATCAATAACCGAGGCCAAGCGACTTCGGCGATATCAAGCATGCAAAAGTAAAAATTGTCACGCTTAGCACACCATGCTAAAGTGAAAAATAGGAAGACACTCGTTGCCCCGGTTAGTAAGGCCTCTGGTAGCTGATAGTTCCGTCCACTCAATCACGCACAGGTAAATAAATAAATAAATCCTAGCTGATTAAACAGCCTCTTTTTATATAGCGACAGAATAGCCTTTACGTCTATCACCACCGCTTGCAGTGGCGATAAGGAATCGCCCACCGCAGGAATCGAACCCACGACCTCGGGACCGAGGTCGTGAAAGCAACCGCCTTACCTAGTGTACCATCACGGCTCACCAGGTACTCGTGCATAGCGCACCGGAGCTAGGAAGAGCCTTAAAGTTCACTGGAGCCACAGAAAATGTAACCGGAATGGGTGCGTTTTTAGTCGAGACTTCAGAGACGCAAGGTCGTTGCGGCTAGCGACAGTCGCCGGTAGTGAGCTCCGGACTTCCGGTGCGCACTGGCCAGTCTTCGTGCGCGGGTGGTGGGAGGACGCCAGTAGTATCGCTTCGCGGTCGCTACGGGCAGCGAGCAGGGAGCGATCCGCTGCAAATCCGGCGACGTGCAGGTGCCAGGCAGAAATGCAGCCAGCGGCGCACGGCCCGAGTGCGAGCGCACGCCGGCACCGCCGCGCCTCGGGACGTGCGCGCGCCGCGCGCCAGGTCCCAATCGCCTCCTCGAGGTTGCCACCGCGGCAGCCGCGGCGGCCCGGACGGGTGGCGCCCGGAGCGAACGCGCCGCACGAGCCGCGCGCGACGGCACCGGGCGAACGATATCGCCGCGTGGCTCCGGTACCCTTTAAGCGCGATAGAGAATCGCAAGAGCCGCGCGCGCGCGCGCGGCTCGTGATCTCGAGCTCCGCTCTCGCGGCGGCGGCCGCCGCGAAATGTCAGTCGCTACTAACTGCTATCGAGTGCCGCCGCCGCCGCCGCCGTAACTGAATTGCATTTTTTATGGCAGCGCTCTCTGCGCGGCGGCGGCACGTTCGGGCGCAGATCTCCACCTCGGGGCGAGCTAATCGAATAAGCTTCGTTTAAGAGGTGCGCACGAAACCAATTGGTTTAGAAGTATATGTAGCCAGCGACGAAGCGACTAAAGGACTTCGCGATCGGGAATGTCCGCGAGACTTTGAATCGCCGATCGTCGATCGTGAACGACGAATTGAAAGTAGTCGTTGCCCTAGCTTGAATCTATGTGCAAGCGTCCGTGCGTGGGCGTGGCCGCTACGACGCTATTACACTTTGCATTGAAGAGGTCATCCTACTTAGTCAAAATTGCGTACGGCCGTCGCTCAAATTAGCAAGATCTTCAAAAACAATTGACAAGATCGTTAGAAAACATCCTGATCCTTGTAGGTGGTTGGCCGAGGTACATAATGTTGACGTTGTTAACGCAGCTGTCTGTACGTGGGGGTTCGTCCGTAATTTGGCTTCGCTCAGTGGCAAGCATCAATGCGACCCCAGCTAGTGTTCGAAGGCAGATAAATCAACTTTATCATATACTTTCATCCTTACTTCTGCTAGTCTGTCATTCAGTTGCTGAAACCTTACTCTTGAATTGGTGGACAAAATTAATTATTCTAATTCATGTGCATCAAAAGATGCTCCCAAAGCCTGGAATTCACTACCGACTTGCGTTACGACGTCTCTTGACTTGACAACATTTAAAAAGACTTCAACATTCACCTATTTATCACAGAATTTAGTGAGTCCCTGTGATTCGTTCTTTATGTGCTTATGCGTGCTGACACTGTGCATGCTGCCACTAACCACACTTGCATGCTGACCCTGTGCATGTTACATCCCTAACCATGTAGATCATGCTGCTTATTCATGATACCATTCACCATTCGATCTTGTTTCCTTTGCAGCAAATGTAAAGCGCCTAGAAGGAGATTTTATATTTATCTGAGGGCGCTTTATCAAGTGTATTATTATTACTATTACTGTTTATACTATACAATATATTACACATATATGTTATAATTATATATTATATATACTGTATATTGTACTATACAATAGACAAATTCGCGAATGAACGAACTCGGACGCGTGCGGAGTGCCCAGTCTTTCCTCTGAGTCACCTGCAGGGATAATGCCGTTCGCTGCAGGAAGACTTAGCGCTCGGTCGCCGCAACAGCTCCGCAGCCTGCAGAGTCCGCTATTGCAGCAGGCCTGCTGCAATAGCGGTCAGCGCCTCGGAGCGACCGTCGGTTCCGCGGCGCTACCTTTGGCGCCCGCCTCGCAGCGACGTTTCCACGTTTCTTACGACCAACCCAGTCATACGAGCAACCCCTCTAGACGCTCGTCCGAAGCAAGCGACGCAGCCCGCGCGCGGCACGCCCTTGCAGCCCGCCCGCCCGCGGGCTGCAAGGGCGTGCAGCCGACCGGCCTAAGCGGGCCGTCGCCGCTATTGACCGCCCGGCTCTAGACGGCTCGGCGGACTTCAGACTCGGGGGAAGAAGACGTAGATACACATCGCTGATCGCCGTCGGGTCCAGGATTTTCATCTAAGGCAGTCAAGAACCAAACAATGTTCATCCCGGCCGGGCTGGACTCAAAAATAATGAAAACGTGTAGCGTAAAACGTATAGCGTTAATGCAACGCGAGCTCGGCGGTTGCTAGTGTAGTGGAAGTAAGACGCGATTTTGTCGTTGGCATAATTGCGGCCTACGATTTAGGGGGCAACCCGCGGGCGCAGCCCGCTGTTATGGTGGCGGAGAGCATTTATGCCCGCTTCCCTCTGGCATCGCCACCATGCGTGGGCAAAATTGTAGGAGAAATGTTAGGTGGCTTAAAGGCCCGGATGAGCCGCATCCTGTCCATAGAGCGACTGAAACATGCAAGCGATCGCGACCCTCGGCGACCATCGAGAGAGTTTAGTGATGACTCAGGGGTGGAGATGCTAGCCTTTAGCAACCAAGGTCGTCGGCTAGAGCCCGGAGGCATACGTCTAGCGCCTGGACAGAGATTGGGTTTCTACTACGGAGCTATACAAATGAATTACACCACGTATAAAAGCAGCTTACGAGTTATGGCTAATCAAGTGTGACTCAGAAGTTTGAGAGCTAAACACTCAAAACCTGCTCTGCCATTTTCTGTAGCATCTGCGAGAAATCTGGGTATTCAGTTCCACAATAACCTAGCACTAGACGACCACGTCAGCTTTACAATCAGGTCTGCCTACTTTCAGCTACGTGAAATTCCAAAATTTTGGCCTGCTTAGAGAGGGATACAGCATCAAGGCTTGTTTATGTATTTGCGACATTCTGTTCTACTTCCGTAACTCACTATTTTTAGATCTTCCGGCCTGTGTACTAACGAGCTTGCAGTTGGAGCAAAACTCGGAAGCTAGACTTCTCTGTCGTGAGCGTCGCAGTCACCGTATTACACCACTTCTCGGTGACCTGCGCAGTCTCCCCGTAACGAAGTGTACCGAATTCAATGTTTAGTTACTTACTTCAGGCTCATTCATTTTCTTGCTCGATTCTATCTTTCTAAACTACTTACCAATCAGGCCAGGCGTCACACCATCGTCTCTTGCGACTACAGTCATTTACATGTGCCTCGAACCAACTCAAAGCTTTTGGGACGGGGTCTTTAGTTAGTACGCTCCTAAAGCTTGGAAAAAACCGGGCTGGCCCCACAAAATCCCCTAACTTGACGAACATTTAAAAAGAAGCTAAAATGCACCTGTTCCTCACAGCTTTTAATGGGCGAACCGTCCTTAATGCACATGACGCTTGCTGACACTACAAGGTAGTCAAGCTTGCTAAGCAATTGAATTGACTTTCTTACAATTCAGCATAGGTGAAGTGCCCCGAAAATATATTTAGATCTTTTATGGCCTTATAAAAACAAACTATTATTATTAGCACTACTATCAGTACTTTTATATGGCTTCTTACTCGATCTTCTCTCTATCTTTTGTTCAATCCAGTAATCTGGTCAAACCAGATGGATACGCTGTTACTGGCTGAAGGTACTGCTCCAGCAATAATGAAAAATTAAAAAGCATAATTCATTGGTATAGCTCTCTAAGAGAAGCTAATCTCTATCCAGGCGCTGTACATGTGCCGCGGGGCTCGATCCACGACCATGGTTATATAAGGAGAGTACCTTACCTCTGGACCAAACGAGGACAACCATAGTGTCCTCTGCGGCCTGCGACCGGCGAGGTAGAAAATTTAAAGATCCCCACGTAAATAATAATGGAATAGACTGTGTAAATAGTCTACCTAAATGGCGTTCTGGTGAATTTTGCTCTCACAAATTTCGCTCAAACCGAATTGACGCACAGGCTGACGATCGTTCGGCACGTCAGCCTGCTCCAGCAGGTGGCGCAGCAGGACTACAGGACTCCAATGGCTGCTCGCGTTCTTGCATTAACGCAATTGATTTGCCAAGCCATTATGCTCACTCAGTATCTTAAGTGTTTGTGCAACTTGTGTTTCCACTTGCTTGATTTGACTTTTGCGTAGTAGACATCAGGTAAGCCAAGAGAGTTCCGGAAGTAACGGTGAGAGGAGATTCTGAGAAGGCCCCGCCCCGCCCCCATCGCGCTCAGGGAGCTCCTAATTCGCTAATGGGTTTTAATACTACTGTGAACACAGCCTGGCCATTAGCGGGAGCGGGTGCGGATGTTCTTTTGTCCTCGAGAAGGTGACACCGGGCGGCTCATTACGGCCAGGTGCAGCCGACGGCTTCCGCTGGCGAGGGGCCCAAAATAGCGAGATGTCCGACGCAACTGACACTTCCAATTGACTTGATTAAATAATTAATGAAGAAAGCGATAGAGCTCTGGTTGCCATTCATTTTCCGGCTCTGGTAGTAGGCTGACACGAGAGATGCAACACCCCGCCGCACTTAGTAGGACCTCTGGGTCATGACCCGCGTAGCCATTTCTAGCTAATCTGGCTTAGCTGAGTCATCACCAGCAGCGAGATGTGCTGATTATGCGCCAGGTCGAACGCGCTGCTAGCAGCCAGACAAAATGGCCGTATGCGGTCAGGTCGCATTGCGCAGGGTATCTCCTCGATTTCCTTCCGATGTCAGCATTTGTTGTTGAATGTTAGCATTTGCATGCACCTGCTGACCATCTAGCATGACTATCACTGGCCGAGCGCGTGCGTTCGTTGCTGGATACGCTGTCAGTGGCCAGCTCTCGCGGCGTTGTGGGAGGCCACGAACATTAACGCCCATTAATGAGGTTGACCCCGGGCGAGACGGAATCCCATCCAAGACCGGGCTTCGAGCGCACGATCTGCGGAAATGCCACACTTGCAATGAGCGCATTGCAACTCGGTTGCCTAACAGTCCTTTCAGCTCGTAACGGCGCACAGTAATAGCACTAGATTCGGGTGCCGTCCTTTGGTTGCCTTTTGTTTTCTCGCGCCCGCACTACCGGTCAGTGCTCTGCCTCTCAGCCAGGGCAGAGAGGCTCTCAGCCAGGGCAGAACCAACGCTCCTCCTAAAGCGTGCGCCCAATTGGTCACTGGGCGGCGCTTCGTGGAGGCTTTGCGTGCTTCTCCAGCGGTGCCCGATGCGCTTGAGGCGAAAGGATACGGATTGCAGATTTTGCCGCAGCTACGATATACAAATACGACTCCTTAGCCTTTAGACTGTCCTACAGGAAGGATATCGTCCGTTGATGAAGGAAAGCAGATCCGTCTAACGCCGAGACAGTTCGTTGTAATCGAAACGCGACATAAAAATTAAACAAACAGTGACCGGTGGCCATCTTTTCGTACCAGACTCAGAGCTTGACGCTTACAACTTTAGGTCAACCTAATAAGTCTAGGAGCGATCCTTGAAGAGCTGGCGGCCGCACATTTCTGCCCTTTAGCCTCTTAACTATAGAAAGTGTATGCCATTTTATAAAGGATAGAAGCACGAGTAGTTAATTTTTTATCTTTAATACTAGCTTCTAAAGATATGTACACACTAAGGGAAAACGTTTTGCAAATCGGAGGACGCCACGACGATAAAAGTTCTCATGCAATTGATATTCTCCAAGGCTGCCTGTTATGCTGTTACGCCTGATCGATCGTAGACAACTCGATAAATTCTGGCCAAGTGTCACAAGGATTAAGCATCGGGACAGAGTAGTGAGGTTTGACAATCAAAGTCTACCAGCTTGCAATAAGCTTGTAGCACAGCAACCCTGCATTGCTCACGGTCCCTGTGTGTCATTTTGAAAAGCGTCTTCAAACTATTTTCAACATAAAATAAAGATAAAAACTGCAGTAAATATTTCCTGAAGTGCGTAAGCTTACGCGCCACGTCGCGGCTGCCGAACTGTGAACGTCAGGACGATTGACCGGAAGTACGAGGAACCTGCCACTTTTAAATGAATTCAAAGGTCGAAGACGCTTTCGCTCGTTATTTTTCTGTTGTATACATTCGTTTATGGAAAAGCCCGAATTCGATTAAGCTCGCATTAGAGACCCTTATCCTGCTCTTTGGTACAAAAAACTTGGAATAGCAGGCAGTCAAAGGGTGGTTGAGTCTCTTTCAAAAAGTACCACGGTAATTGCCGCAGTCTGATAATCTAGAACAGCCGCCGGTCGGCGCGCTTTCGGCCAACATTGCCATTCATCCCTTTTATAGTGAGGCCAATTGTTTCGAGTGCTTTAGATTTTCTCCAGACGCAGATAATAATAATAATAATAATAATAATAATTCACTGCCGCATTTCAGGTTCCTACACTGTAGCGTTGTAGTGCATTTGTTAATTTTGGATTGTGCATCATGACTAACTCGTTTTTCACCAAAGCTCTCAATAATTACACTATGCCCGGCCTCTTGTCATTATACAGTTGGGGACCTTTGTAGTTGAGCCAAGATATAAGGTGACATTAACTGACATTTGAAGTGGCTGATGGGTGGCAGCAGATGGGGGACATTGTGAACGCCATCGGTGAACCTCCACAGTGCGACGCAATAGCCTATCCCGAGCAATAGTTAACTCATCAGCATCACGCATTTCTTCATTTCCGTGACTCATACAAGACTTGGAAGAGCGAAGTCTCTGTGTAAAAGCACGTTCGCTTTCCTTTGAACTGAAGGCTCAAAAAACGTGTTATAGCTGCTCTAATAAATGCGAGTACGACTGTGAGAAGTCTGCAACCAATGAGAAAATTGATGGAAACAGCTTGACGACGGCGTGCACCTCGCATTCTTAGAGCTCTCACAATACTCTAAAAAAATTACGCGTGCGGTTAACAAGAAATATTCGCATTTCTTCAAAGACTTCCTTTCCACTGCAGAAGCTCATTTAGCGAGGTTATTCCAAAGTAATCGTGAACCACTCGAAGGGAATGGCATAGCGTTCTACTCGTACCTACCACTATAAACCCAGTGTAGGCCTCATCCGTTCATTCGCACTGTTGACATTTTAAAGTGCTCGGAGACCTTCGTGGGACTTTCAACTTCAATTGTGCGCGATCCGTTCTATAAGTGGAAATGTCTTAGTAAGATTACGCTTATCTTAGGTAGGTTTACACGTAGCGGTTAGTAAAAGGCTTGAGACTCCGGAATGGCTGCCACCAAAAGGCTGAATCTGGCCGCATCGGGCAAGCGACCGTATTCACGATTTTATAAATCGATTGATGCCGCTAACGCATGCAACTCTCACCGGGTTTGGCCAGCGGTGTTTGCTCTTTGACCCTGCAAGCCTGACCTCTCGCTCAGTGTTCGCGTCACCGCCTGCGTCGGCGCTGCTCCGCCGAGCTGCCCCCAGCCGACCCGATTTAACTCCCGATACGTCAACTGCAGGGGTCAGCTGCTCCGCCCTTTCATCTGCCACCTCGGGCCGACAAATTGACGATCGGGGCACGGCGACCCCATTGTCGCTCGACGCCACGCCTCCCGCCAGTCCGCTGGGTTGGGCGGAAGTTATTTTTTCTCCCCTCTTCCTCGGAGCAGCCGACTCGACTCAGACGACCGCTAGGCAGCTGCCTAATGCAGCGCGTGCGCCTGCGTCCTGTCCGTGCAGCCTGTCGGCTGTCGGTAGCTGGGGGGGGGGCGGGCGGCACCTTGAGGTGGCGAGATCTTCTCTCTCGTCGTCGTCGTCGTCGTGCTGCCGCGCGTGCGCGCCCACCCCACCCCACCCACTCTCCCCCCATACGCTCTGCTACGGAACCATTTCGGGTGGCGGATAGCTCGGAATTCTAGATGGCCTGAGAGTGAGCCTGACATGCAGCGGTCGGCTTCCTAACTGGGTCCCTGCGATACGAGCTCGTTTGGCCGCCGGCTTCGTGCACTGGCCGGCCGGCTTGCGCCGGCCGGCCAGCCAGCCAATGCTCGGTGTGCGTGCAGCCGCCGCCACTGCCTTAGTGCACTTCGAAGGTTGTGAATGGCTGGCCGACGTAATTCGTGCTCAAAACCTGCGAGGCAAAGCTTAGCGAGGCGCGTCGATAAGTCTCACCTCTGCGAGGCCACGTTCAGCCGCTGCAGCGGGTTGGCGGTTTTTCCAGTCATCGGGGAGTCGTTGCCTTAGCCACCTCGGCCCCTGCTGCCAAATACACTTTACGCAAATGAGTTAGAGCCCGCCGAAGGTTGGTTGGCATGCGCTCGGCACTTTAAAAGGACGAGTTCTTTGACTCGTTCATTCTACGGCGGGGCCCAGCGGCCACCGGTGTGCAGGAAGTCGAGATGGGTACAGGACGGAGAAGCTGCCTTAGAACGCGCCTTAGAGGTGGCACGTGTCGACCAGAGGAGCTGGAAGAAACTCTTCGCTCGGCGCTCCCGCCCGTCCTTGACCTCGAAGGACGAAGCTCTTGCCTTTGGTCTAGCGAACGGAGGTCGACAAATAGACTATACTAACGTAAGACGCGGCTTGCAAGCCAAGTCCGTATATCCCGGCCATGCAATGGTAAAATCGTCGCCGAGCTTCTTACTGAGACCGAAGGGACAAGCCTGAGCAAGCAAGCAACCGATGTGACGTCATCCTTCTAGCTAGTCATTAGCTGGTATTTTTTTTAGGATTTTTATCCGAAAGTGACACATTCTGGCGCCACTGTTGGAAGTTACGCAGTTCCAGAAAGAATCGATCGGTCTGTAAGAAGCTACGACACTTATGGCTTAAAAGTCCCGCAGTGTAGCTACTTGTTTACAGACACTATGTAATCGTAGGTCTTTTTCTAATCGGTATTATCTCACCGTTTCTGTTAAGAGAGTTACTGCTCAATGATGCATCGACGGATCTCTAAGGAACTCTTACCTTTATTGCTCAGACGGTACAGTTTGCAGCTACGTGTACTTTCTCATATCTCTTTTGTTGCTAAACTGCCACCTTAGACCACCACCTCTTGCCCTCCGTCAGCAAGACACATAATGCCTAGAGACCGCTCACGAACAGTTCCAACTGCCGATGATGAATTAGCAATAGGATCCGATGAGCCACCAGTTAGCTCTTACCTCAGCTGACCGATTCGTAATCACCCTGTTGACTCACATAGTGGGAGTAGCATTCTCAATAGACATAATCCGAAGGCACGATTACACGTGCACACTCCATCAACTATATTTGAGTATCCAAATTTAATTAGTCCGGGCAATACTCTTCACCTTTTCTACGACTAGCGACAGTCTTCCGTTCGACATCTCTAAATCATGAATATGCTCCTTCCATGCAGACGGCAGGCATTTAAGTTCGGCTTCTAAAGAGGCCGGGTGAGAGCGTCGCATGGCACTCGCTCGCGTCGCTCCGGACAGCTCGAGGTACGCTACGCTAGCGTGAGGCGTGAAGGGTGAAGCGTTGAGCCTCCTCCAATCTTAGCCATCAAAACAACGGCCCGCTTAAGCGCGGCCGCCGGCGTCATGCAGTCCGGAAAAGTCTTAGTAGCTGCGGCTGCACTCTCCTGCTCTTCATTTAACAAATGGCGTATTGTGAAAAGTATCGATATGGTCGCCTAATTTTGGGACGCTAGAATTGCTAGGTAGACAAACACCTTCTGCTCCTGAACATCGTGCACGAAGGCGAAGTGCTAGTTTCTGAAGGATCCTTTAGAACGATTAGCTCACTTGGCAGACGCCACGAACCAGCCGTGGCGTCTCTGCCTCTGCTATTTCAGCCTTTCCTCCACAGGAATGGCTGATTGTTGTTGGCCGACCAGTCAATCTCGGCCAAATAGCGGTTCGGGAATTTTTCTCGATCCTCCTGTCGGCTGCACTTCCGCGGTGCGATCGAGGCTGGTAATTCTTTGTCCGCTTTGGGCCGCAGCGTTTCTACCTGAGACTCGTTCTGGACTCTTTCCTCCTCGGCAAGCGTTAGCATGAGCAATCCCTTTTCCAGGAGGACGGCGATGCGACTTCGTGGCCAGCCACCTACACTCGAGTTGTGTACTCGTGTGGGAGTGGGCGGGCACATCCGTTTATCTGCAACCTCGGGATGGTCGGTTTCAGGCGCTCGGCGAAGAGGTTAGAGGCTCGGATAGTTGACCCCATTGTCTACGCGCGTACAAGCGCTCGAGATTAAATTTCTTACTATCCCTCCTCCCGGTCAAGGAGTAGAGGCAGGAGTTGAGATTTTTGTGCATACTTCCCACGTGAATGAACATGAAACCTCTTACCACCTTCGGCCATGAGGTCTTCGTCGCATGAGGCCTCTATCGCTGCTGCATGTCCGGCTGCGGTTTCTCTGATGGTGCGGTGCGACTGTTCACGCTCGTTACCTTTCGAGCTCGTTTAGTGAGTACCAACTACTTCATGTCCAGGGCATGCATGCTACTACCAGGCATCGCGACTTATCATCGAGTTATCACCCTCACACAGAATTGGGCGTTCACCCTGCCGGGTCAAAGAGTCGGCTTCGTTCGCCAAACTAACATTTGTACCGACATTCGCGTTAGAACGACTGCTAATTCTACTACTTACTACTCCCGTGTGCTCCCCGTTATAACTGTTGCTAATTACTCCAATGTAGTAGTAATACAATCTATGCTAGCCTAGGTAAGCACGTATAACGTCTTCCCCTGCAATTCCCGAAACCTCCGTGAAATAAAGCGCTAGGTGCTGGCAACTTGATAGCCGATACGACGCTCTTGACGTTGTTGCTGTTAGTTATACCTGACTGATATGTCGATGGCCTGTTCAACTATGAGCGATGCTACCTCAGATGGTTTCTCTTTCCTCCTGCTCCAAGATTGCTGAAAGCTGGCGGTGGAACTGCAGCCGTGGCTGCCCGCTCTTAGTTTTTTTCAGGCCTTTCTCGGTTCCGGCTGAGAAATATTTTGAATGTTTCGTTCTCTGGCCAGCTAGAGGTATGTTGCCGATGGCAGCGGTTACTTCCTGCCACTAGGCTTCAATCTCAGCCTCAATTCAATCTGAGCATCATTTCTGACGCTTTTTATCTTGACTTAGTTCCGTTCTTTGCACCGGAAGTGGTCCTCTTCTCTTTCAAAGTAATTTTAATTTCCACTGTGATAACCAATCTAATCAATGGTGTTACAGCACGCATACAATAGCTGACTCCTACTGCCTCCACTCTGACGTCTAAGCCACTTATAAAAGGTCACTTATAAAGGTCCTTGATCAAATTGGCTCCAATGGTTTTACTCTATCGACACATTAGGTCCATTTTGGCATATCTGATCGGACGTGGATTTCGTTCTCCTTGGGAAGCGTTTCTATTTTGACATCGAAAATTGAGCGTAAGTAGAGAAATGCTACGTCTCTTGACATTTTCTGTCCGCGGAAGACTTGAGTCGTTTGCCTTTCTTCTTTACCCTACCACCGATTTTTCCTCCTCGATGCAATAATACAACTCAACGCTAGCCATCCTTGATGAGTTTGCACCTTTGAGTAAAATACCAGGTTCGTTTCCGTGAGAAGCCCGCTGGCTTATGGCGAACAAAAACAAAAAGCACTAACTTCGTTCCTTCTTTTCTTTATGTACACTACACAGACTTGAGAAGGCTGCCAACGACTCAGGACACATTGTCCAACGCTTAGCAGTTGAAGATTATCCTTCGCATAATCCGTAATCCGTTGCAGCTCCGGCTGCCCACGAATTTTTTTGAGAAGTCGTGAAATCAAAGATCAATTACCCGAAATGTAAATGTCCACTATCGAAATTCCTTTTAAACCGCTCCCAAGCGAGCATTGTGCTCAGTGATCCAAAAAGGTGGCTTAGCACAGACTTTTTCTCCAAACTTTTTGTCACTTTGATAGTGCGATTTAGTGACCCCATAAGATTCACTGCAGTTCCTGCCAGCGTGAAACTCTTCATCAACCTGCTTCTCTTGTCTCAATGACCTGAAATGATACGACTCTCCATCTTTTTCGCAACAAAGCCACAAGAATTAAGTGGGAAAGTTTCGCAGATGAGTTTCACGTATATAGCTCACTCAAAACCTAGGCGGCTTTCGGTACGTATATGGTAGCCAACAGACTTCACCTCACGCAACACAGAGATAATGAGACGTATAGCTAAGTCATGAAATCAGTCTTGGAAGTGAGTAGCATGGAAATAGTAGCCCATAACGTCTGGAACTGGTGTGCTGCAGGTGGCTACAGAAGATTAGGTATCTTTGCGTAAGAATTTTGAAGTGAGTTCCATAGTCTGGGACCTGCGCGTCAAAAGCGCCCGTCGCCAACCAGCTGTCTTCAAGCGTACGAATGAAACAGCTAATACATTACCTGGGGGCACGACGAGGCTGCAACTGGCGCAGCAGTTCAGCCAGACCAGGAGCCAAGCCATAGCGGGCCAGCGGTGGGTGAGAGTAAGAGTCACCACGTCCTGCAGAGTACTGTCCGCGTGGAAAGAGTTTTGAGAGAACTGATAGCTTATCAGTGGTTTGGCAGATTTTCGGTTTAGGTTCTATAGCAGATTAGTGATTTTTCATGTGTATGGTTTAGATACATGTTAATTGAGGGGTGGTTTGCGGCTTCGCAGGCAAGCTCGCTTAAAACAGGTTGGGGGACTCAAAGTGCATCGCTGCCCAGAGGTTTGCAAGGTTTCTTCGTTTCTACGGAGCCACCGGAAAGCGGCGCTGCTAGTCGATACCCTCGAAGTAGAGCGTGCTAAGTAGATGTGCTAATGTGGGCGTGCTATCACTGTCACGTGGTTTCCGCCCCGCCCCCCCCCCCGGCCGACGTCATATTCGCCAGCCGGTCGCGCTCCTTGCCGGCACGTGACGTGTTCCTTGCTGCGAAGTTTACTTTCTGCCTGTGCGTCGGCATGTACGCACGCTAGCCACTCTCTCATCACCGCGCGCTCCGGAGCTGCACCCCTGACGGCTGTTATATCAGAACGTACGCTCGCTCGCTCGTGTTGCCTGTATGCGATAAAACACAGCGGTCGTCGACAACGCAACAACTCCGCGCGTGGAGACTTCGCTCTTTGTCGCTCCGCCGTCGAGCGCCCATGAGCCTCTACAATAAGGCGAGGTCCGTGCGTTTGCATTGACGAGCGATTGCGAGTAGTGTGGGGATAACGCTAAACTTGACGTGAGACGAAATTGTGCGCTTGTGAACGAAGCCTTGTAAAATCTCGTATTTTCGCTTGGCATCTCGGTCCAGCTCATGCCAACAGACTAGTGACTCGTTAGTTACGGTAAATAGGGTAGCGCCAGCAACACTGTAGGCGAGGCGGCCTGCTTATTCCGGTCTGGCGCATCGCCACATCTTCAGCAGTTGGCTAAGCCGCTTGGCAAGCTATAGAGTACGCTTCCTTTACCGAGCGGTCGGCGGTACAGTTTTTACTCGGTGTCCTTTGATCAACCGGGAGTGAGAGCACATCCTTCAGCATAGGAGATTCCATGTTTGAACCTCGGGGGAAGTTTTTACTAGCCTTGACGCCATATTCATCACCAGCTGCAGAGGCAAAATGACCTTTTCGGTAGCTCAGTCAAAAGAAAGCAGCAGTAGTCCAACCAAGACAGAACGAGGAATCTGATTAAATCTGTAGCCAGCTGACAGCTAGCTGGGGAAGCAGTCTTCTTAATGACGCTTTCAAACTTTAGACATCTAAATTCCGAGCACGTGGTCGCGGTCGCACTAGAGCAAAAGTCGGCAAACTTTTCGGACATTTAGTCCATTTTATGAGGTCCGGAAGGCGCACTAGGCTAAGAGGAACCACGCTCTCTCCACCGAGTGGCGTGAGTGCGGAGCCGGCGGAGCGGGTGTGAAAAGACGAACGAACAAACTGTCGTAACAGACGCACAGACACGCTGGCAATTATAGGGCTAGACATGTATCACCCCTCCCCGGTCAGGGGCTTCTGTTTCATACACGTGTTTGATATCAGTTAAAAAATTAAACAAGAGCCACAGCTACAACCAGCAGTAATAAAGGGAATAAAAACGCAACAATTTAGTTTGGTTGCATCGAACTATAAATTACTTGGGTGCGTAAGGCCGGACTGGATGTTAGCCGAATCTGACCTATAGGTCAAGGTTTTCTGACTTCTGCACTAGAGCATCGTCAATTAGATGAGCAAGTCTAGTCGTCCGGCCACACGCTTGCGGTGTCCTATGAGTTCGATTAGCTCCTAGCTCGGATTTATCATCGCTTATTGAAAGGAAATTGGCACGCATCCAGGATCGAATGTCTGTACGGCGAGCGTTCAGTTTAGCCGCCACTGCTGCGGATTCCGGATTTCAATAGTTTAAATATCCTTAATGCCAATATTTACTAAACTTGTGTCTAAGCTCACCTCTCAAGCTCAAAAGAGAAATAATCCTCAATATCCTGGCCCGAATGTCCTTCTTATGTGGTGCACAGACTTAGTATTGCCCACCATAAAAATATTGTCAGCATTTTCCCTGGTAAACCGGTGAAGTCCGTTATCCTCTTGAAAATGACGATCGTCAGGGCAATCATTAGAAAGCCTATCCTAGACCTTGAGAATTCGTGTATTTTGCGTCAATTCTTCTTTCTGCCATTCTTATCTGAGACATCTCAACGAGTGGTATCCCGCAACTAAACGACTACATCAATTAATCAGATCTTCCTAGCAAGTTCTAATCGAGATTTAGAGCTGCCCATTTCGCGGAAACTGAAACTTAACGAAAGCTGGGAAGATCATCCAAGCAGTTATCTGATGTGCAAACGAATATTCATCATAAAGCTGGAAGATCTTAGCTTGCAGATTCCGATCACTCATCCAGCACTCCTCCACTGACGTCCGTCTGCGTATAATTTAAACTTACTATACCAGAACAACGTAACGTTACCAGGATACCACAATTAGATTAGTTCATCTACTGTCCCGTCGGCTTACTTTTAGCTGAAGAACATCAATAGAATGACAGGGCCTGCCAAGTTAGGGAAAATGCGTTCAAGCGTTCATGCGTTTCTGACATCGCGTCTACATTACTGCAGTTCTCTTGATTCAGGACTTCCGGTCAGTGCACTTAATCGTCTGCAACTAGTGTAAAACTCAGCAGCTCGTCTCTCCTGTCGTCAATGGCGTAGTTGCCACATCATTCCACTTCTGACTGAGCTTCTCTGGCTCCCTAGCAAGCATCGAATCGATTTCAAGATCCTTAATCTGGCTTAGAAGTCACTAGACCTGCATGCACTAGCCCCTCCCTCCCTCCTGTGTCATCTCGCATCAGCGACTCCTCAGCATATCTTACCTTCTTTCCCACTAAATTAAAATCTGTTTGTAATTGAGCCTTTACCTCGTATAAACCGAAAGCCTGGAAATAGCTGGCATCTTGGTAAGATGTGGTTCGATGACCTTGCATCTACTGTCAGCTATCCCTTAGCTGACATGTCGTTTCTTCAGGAGTGCTTTCAGTGCATGTCTATGCACGATGTAAAGCATTTTACTCGCCAGATGTATTACTAACCAATGGCCATTGAGTGTCGTCTTACTTGCTTTAGTACACTGGCCTAAGCATGATACCTGGTGGCCTTTTGAATATTTGATACCGTGCGTGTCACCAACCCATAAGTATTTATTCTCTAGCTTAGATGTAAAACACCTGAAGAGAGATTAAGTTCACTTAGGACGCAAATTACAAATTATACATTGTTACAATTATAAAATTAAAGGGTAAAGCTTCATTTTGTGGCTATGATCACGACCTCGTGACACTGATATACTAGTTCGGGCCTCTCTTCCTAAGGGAATAGCTAAAGTCGTCTTTGATTAGTTGGGAAAATGACAGCCTCCGTCAATGCATAACATGAATTGTATACAGACAGGCGCGAGCGAGTGTACATTTAATGCAATCACTCTCTAGCATCGTCTGCCATTCATGTCAGGCCTTTGGTTATATATATTCAAAATCGCAAGCTTGAAACCCTCAATGATTTCTGAGAACATGCTCGACACGGTTGTTGAGATACATTTTTAGAGATGCGCGGCATACTTGTCATTTCCAGTAAATCGTATTTTCCAGTGCCCACGGTACCCCAAAATAACAGCCTGCGAAACTCTAACTAAGTAGGATGCCGGAAGTTGCTCCAGATGCTGCAAAACAAGGTCTACCGTGCCGGTTTGGCCCATTGGTTAAGGCGTCCACCTCAAAAAGGTCAACGTGATTGTGTTTGACGACAGAGGTTGTGGGCCGAGCGGCAATAATGCCCAGTGGAAACACGAGAAAATGCCCAGTGGCAAATGTGAAGCGAGACTTAAGTTGTGAACAAATGAATTAAATGGCCATTTCACATGTTCTTTCACCTAGCAAGAAAATTAAGGCGGTAGCACCTATAATTGGTTACAAATATTGCTAACTGACGGGACTCCCACGTTCAGGTGAATTTTCTGTGGCCTACAGTCCCTGAAACGCTGAAATATTTGAATTTATGTCGAGATCCCCGGGGTTCATGGGTTTTATGGGTCAGCACTGCATATACAACCATAGTAAGAGCTAACTATCAGGTATATATATATCGGCATGTTACGAGCTCAGGATAGACATTGGTGCGGCTGCTAGAGACTACTCCGAACTCCAAAATTGCAATTGCAGCCAACAATCAAGCGTGAGCGCCTCGCTCGCCTGTCGCTAAAAGCCGCTAAAGCTTCACGTGCCGGATTGATAACGCGCTTTTTTGTGTTGGCAACAACTATATCGGTCTTAACTAAACCCAAAATACAACGAAAGTCCTTCACGGTCGTATGCAAATAATTGCAAATACCATTGCACTGTTCCCTATATAGCTCTCGTAGTAGGCTTGCGTAAGCACCCTCCCTCTCATCCGGCCTGCGTTGTAGCCTTTACCGCTTCACGCATTCCCGCAGAAAAGAAGGCCTACGCGAGCCCATGTGCTATGTGCTATGTTTGTGCAGCCAGTCGCACATAGTAAAAGATATAATCGACAATACGGCAGGCAGCGTTTTAATGCCGGAAGCCATGCGATAGCTCATGATCGTCAAGACTGAACCTGGCCCCCGAGAAACTACAAGAACGTTATTGGGTCTGTTGCACTCCTTCGACTTTCGCCAACGTAGGACGCTGTCCCGGTACAGCGGACCCAACGCCGTGGAGTATGGAATGCACCCTAACACCGTTAGCAGTCAATTATAATAATAATCATTTTTGTTATACATTTGATAAAGCGCCCTCGGAGAACTCAATCTCTGTCTTGGCACTTTATAATTGCTGCAAAGTCAACATCGCTTACAACTCTTATATAGTTACCTCACTAACGACTCTCTTAATCATCCAAAATGCTGACTGCAGCAGCGTACTAAATTTTTATAAGTACTGACCCGGCGGCTTCAACTGGGAATTCTCTAGCATATAGTCCACAATGATCATTGCTGTTGTGTACTCAATTTCTGGAGCTGTTGGCCTCGCGGCTTACATTTGGAATTCTCACATGTTTACCTGCCTCCCGCTTAAGAGACCGGGCTGTGGGCGGAATAGTCGACCACCAAATCGGTCGTGTAAACGCCCTAGCTAGGACGAAAGTTTGCTGTTACGAACGAGGTGCGAGGCTTTCACGTCCGGTCGGGACCATGCAGCTAACGCAGCCCTCTGTAATGGTGCCAGTCTCAGTGAGCTCGCTACGAATAGTAATAATAATGCATCTGTATGGCACCCTCAGAGAACTCGATCACTTTCTAGGCTCTTTATAGATGCTGTATGGAAAGTTTTACCAAATGATTGGTAATAACATTCGCAAGTAGCAGGCATGATGTAAGCACGTACGTGCACGCAAAGAACGAATCACAAAAAAGACCGCTAAGTGCTGTCATAAACAAGTGCGTTGTAGGCATCTTGTTAAGTGTTGTCATATCAGGGGACGTGGTGACTTGCGTTGGTAGTGAGTTCCAGTCTAAACGATTCGAGTCAGAACAGCAGTTTCTACGAATCGTCGCATGGTGGGAATAGTTCTTAAATGTAAGCTGAAGCCGGAGAACGGATGGACCAAAAAGTAAGTGACATAGCCTTGAACTCGTTACGCTGCTTGATTTACAGCCAGTGCAAGTCGGTGAAGTGTTGTGATTTACGCACTTGCCAAGCTCCCGGCAGACGAGCTTGGCTGTAGAGTTTTGCACTAACTGTAGGCGCCTGATTGCAAACGCAGAAGACTAGCAAGCAGTGAGTTACAGAAGTCGATGATAGATGCCTCAAATGTATGGACCAATTTGAATGCAGTGTCCTTGTTTAAGCAATCCCGTAATTTGTAAATGTTATGTAGTTGAAAGTAGGCAGACATGAACTGTGGAGCTCATGTGGTCGTCTAACGACTGGTCACTTTGGAACAAGGTACCTACATTTTGTGCAGATTCAACAGAAGATATGCTGGCGGAGCCCATTTTCAGGGTTAGTTTTTAAAATTTTCGAATCACACTTTAATTGCTTATAGTTAGTAAGTTGTTTTGTTATCATGATTTACGACATGGTGTCGCAGTGCTGTCACAACGCAGCAGTCATGTCTGGCCACTTGTCATGTATCCATAAGATGATACTGTCCAGAAATGAGAATGCAATTTTGGTAAACTGTGATACCACAGCTTGAACGTAGCAGGAGTTGATGCTGCAAGTCGTGATTCCGTCTTAACTACGCCGTAAGAAAAGAAACGCCAACTAGGCGACTGCATCGACAAGGTTAAGAAGCCAATGAAGATATAGCTGAGCAGTTTATTGCACGAACACAAGCCACCCAATAAACTGGTCATACAATGAAAACATGCACAGGAAGTCATTTTACAATGCCAATAGACTGCAGTTTCTTATTTTCCCTTTCTCACTGTCGACCATCCATCGTCAGTTTCTAAAAGAAAAAAAAGTAATATAAAAATATAAAGCCAGTACTAATATGCATCACTATAAACAAGGACCTGAGCCACTTACTTTGGTCATCTAGTGGCTTGCTTTCAGGTCTTCCGGGTGTGCTTCTGTACGGTTCCCCTGAAATGAATTGAGGTTTGCCAACATTAATTGCCATAACATGGTGCGAGGCATGCGATATGTACTGCTCCAGGTTCAAAATGACCAGAAAAATAAGGATTGCTTTGAGCTTTGTTTACCTCTTCTCCATTTGCTTTCACCGTCATCTTTCGTGGCAGGAGCAGCCCGTCGCCAGTCGCGTTCTTCATCGGCATCGCGGTCATCCCGTCTAGGCTCACGACGACCCGTGTCTTCCCCACGACGACCAAACTCTTCGGCTCTGTGAGGATCGTCCCTCCGGGGAGGTTCATCCCTCCGAGGAGGCTCATCTCTTCTACCATAGTCGTCACCTCGTCTGATTGTATCATCTCGTCGTCCACCAAAGTCTTCACGTCTACTACCAAAATCGTCACGCCTAACACCAAAGCCCTCACCCCTACGACCAAAATCATCCCCTCTTCTACCACCAAAGTCATCAGCCCGTCGACTAAAATCGTCGCCCCGTCGGCCGAAGTCGTCACCCCGTCGACCAAAGTCGTCACCCCGTCGGCCAAAGTCGTCACCCCGTCGGCCAAAGTCGTCACCCCGTCGGCCAAAGTCGTCACCCCGTCGACCAAAGTCGTCACCCCGTCGGCCAAAGTCGTCACCCCGTCGGCCAAAGTCGTCAGTTCTTCGGCCAAAGTCGTCACCTCGTCGGCCAAAGTCGTCAGCTCTTCGGCCGGAGTCGTCAGCTCTTCGGCCGGAGTCGTCAGCTCTTCGGCCGAAGTCGTCACCTCGTCGGCCAAAGTCGTCAGCTCTTCGGCCTGAGTCGTCACCCCGACGTCCAAAATCATCTCGGCGTCCAAAACCTTCTCGCCTACCCGCGTCCTCAACACGGCGCCCCCAATCATCTCCACGACGCTCATCACCACGAGTAATATCGTCCCTCGGACCTGAATCATCCACACGCTTAGAATCAGGCTCGTCACGCACGACATCCTCATTACGGCCACTCCAGTCTTCGCGTTTCTTTTCTTCTCCTAGAGGGGTGGGTCGTTGAAAGCCATCCCTATCTTTGTCGCTGTTAAAAGAGGACAAAGAAGGTTAGAACGATCAACACTGAAGAAAGTAAGATAGGCTCTTAGGTGCTTGCACACAAGGGCATGTCCACATATGCACACGACCGAGCCCACATCCGTGCTTGCACACACGTACGCTTGCACGACATGTATGCATGCACATGTATGCACCCATGTATTGCATTTTGAACTGTTACTGAATAAGCACTAACAGCAAAGTAGGAAAAACGCCACGATCGCTCCACTAAATGACTTACAGTCTCTTTGGTATATAGTCTTGCGCTGGTTCTTTGTCCCTCCAGCTTGGCTTGGCAGGTGATTTCCAAGCACTTGCTTTCTCAGATCTAGACAGTACAATTAAAGGAGGTTCAACAGTTTTCTTACATTTCTGGAGCAAAGCTAAGAAAGCCAAGATAGTGGTCTTACTCGGCCAGAAGCTGCTGCTTTTCCCTTAAAAGTCGCTCTTCCACTTCTCGTTCCTTCTGGCGCTGCTTCTCGGCCTGAGCTTCGCTTTTGGCCTTCTTCTCGGCATACTCTCTTTCTTCGCGCTCTTTCCTTTCGCGTTCCTGCTGCTCTCTCGCTTCCTTTTCTGTAGAATAGACGAACAGTGATACATTTGCACATATCCCTCAGAGAAATTAATCAATCTCTTTCTGGGCACTTTACATGTGCTGCAAAGGAAGCATGATCAAAGCATGGCTAATGGTATCATGCTCAATGTCAACAAGCATAACGGTTCGAGGTGATATGCACAGGATCAGCATGCAAACATAGTTAGGTGTCAGGATGCAGTGTCACACAAAGAACGAATCACAAGGACACACTCAATACTGTGATAAATAGATGCGTTTTAGTTTCCGTAGAAATGTCAAGTCAGGGGACGCCTAACGTCAGTCGGAAGGGAGCATCAGCACAAGACATCGTGACTACATACTTACATTAATACATCACACCAGACACAAAAAACTCGAATAGTCCAATCTTAAAAGTGCTACCATTGGCCATATTGTGCCGAGAATTGTACAGACCCAATCAGTTTGCCTTGCCCAACGTCTAGTTCGGGATGAGGGCCACTAATAACAAGGTCAGTGTCAACCGATTTAACAGCCTCGTGCAAACAACCACAGAAGAGCTTTAGGCACTATCACTCCACATGCAGTGGGCAGGAGAGGATTGCCCCCTGCAGGACCGGTAACCGCGACCTGAATGGTTAGGTGTGAGCATCCTATCGCTAGGGCTGTGACATAAACACTGATTTGGAGAGCATGTACTGAGAAATCTATAAGCACCACGGGACGTCCTAAGATGAAACAGCAAGAGACAGCAGAAGTACAACAGCTACAAGCATCGGTGACACTGATGAACCCAATAATACACTGCTCAGAGAATATTGCACTAATACAAACTGAGTAGGCACAGAATAACGGGACCACACCAGAAACAGCAAGTGCATAGCACACACGAAGATTATAAAACAATTACGCATGCTGTCATGTGAAGCAAATAGTGCACAGTTCAAGTATGAACTGTCACATGTTAACGAGCTGACACATGTGATTGCTGTTGCAAGTGTCTAGGGAGCAAACAAAGGAACATTATATCCTTCGGCTCTGCTGGTACTTGCTCCTGTCACGAGTGAATGCAAATACAACAGTGATTTATCTCGACACAGAGGCGTGTGGAGCTAAAAACAATAAACAGTAACTAGTACGTACCACGCCTCAGCTGTTCCTCGAGAGCCTTCTGCTCAGCCTCCTCTTTCTCTCTGAGGTACTTGGCTCGACGCTCGGCTTTGCGGACCTCCTTACGCTCTGCAAGACATTTCTTGCGGGCTTCGGAGACCATTTTGTCAAATTCCTTTTGTTTCTCCTAAAATCGTAATGGTAATTATTCGAGCACACTACAGGTATACCCTACGGGGGGGGGGGGGAGGAGGATGTAGGCATCACCAGCACGAGTCCACAGCAATAGCTTATGGGAGATGCTGGTGATGCCCGATTGCTAATTTAGCAAGTATCTAGGGAGCAGGAAGAAGTACAGTAATTCCTGCTCTGCTGGTACTTGCAATCATCAACATTTCAAAGGACAAGAAACAGACAAAGCACGTTACGACAAAGACTGGATTGACTTGTAAAGACTGATTGGCATCTTGACCAAAGTTTAACCACATACCGTTGCAGCCGTAGTGCCTATTGAACGTGTAGGGAAAAGGCAGGCATACTAGTCGCGACAGAGCTCTTTAGTCTCAAGCACACTAATGTGCACGGGCACTGCCATAATTGTAGACTCAGATACTAACCATTCATGAGTGCAAACCAGCTGGTTTGCACCATATCTGCCCGGCAAAAAATAGAGAAAAGCCACTAGTGAACCAAAGAAAAAAAATCCTCAGTCGTTATCAATTTGTGGCACCCGTAAGCATATAATAGGACCGGAACTCGGAAGCTGATTGCAGTTCACAGCTTATAAAAAGGGCCTTTCCTCACCAAAACTTAGTTTGGTGTTCATTGGTCTGTTGTTTATCCATGCAGTACAGTGGCAGGTCATACCAAAAAATCTTATTTGCTCGAGCACAAGACCCACATAAAACAAGCATGTTGAGCAATACATACCATAAACTCTGCGTGTCGTTTTTTGCGACACTCTTCCACGAATTCATTCTTATCTTGAAGCATCCGGGTCAGCCTATCCTTGTGCTGCATGGCCATTTCACGCTCTTTCTTGGCCGAATCAATCTACAGAATATAAAATAATAATAAAGAACACTAACGTATGGCCTGCTTTATGATTCAACAATAACTTCCGATAACAAAAACAACTAATTCAACAATAACAATAACTGTACCCTGAGCGATTCTTGCTGCTCCCAAAATTCTTTGTTTTTGATGTTTTCATCTTCGTGATATTTTTCAAGAAGAGGGAGCTCTTCTAAGCGTTTTGCTCGAATAAAATGGTCGACCTAGACAATGAACATGACAAAGTGTTAAGGCATCAAGAATGTCTAATTGTAGCAGTTTGCTACCAGCTGCAGATAAACAGCACACTTTTAACCTTCTTCTCTTGGGCCTTTAGCCTTTCAGCCAGCTCCTTTTTCTCTTTTTCAAGCTGCTCAACTTGTTTCTTCAGGATCTCATCGGTGTCAAGGTCGGCGAGCTCCTACAATCGACAAAGCGAAGTCAAAATTGAAGTTACCAATATCTCAAAACGATCCCCAATAAAAAAAAAAGGGGGGGGGGTACGTTACCTCTTCGTCTAAGCCTCGCAAAGCTCGTTCTCCTATATCTGTCTTTTTGAGCTGCTCGATGCGCTCTTTGGCCATCTGGCGCTTTATCTCTTGGTGCTCCAGCAGCTTCCTCTGGCGATCTCGCTCCTCCATTTCCCTTCGCAGTCGCTCTGATTCAGCTTCTCGTATAATGCGCTGCCTCTCGGCTTCCTTCTCATCTTCTTCTTTTGCCTGAACATAAAATCCAACACAGTCAGCTAATGCAAGTAGATGCAGTCGTGTTAAATCCTTGCAAAAACTCTTCAATCGAGCTCAACATTGTTAAGACTACTTTCCTCTATCGGCCAGCACACAGCACTGACGAGCTAAACCCCTCGACTTGAAACGATGTCGAAGGGCCCAATGGCATGCACAACACGACACTTTTAGTCCGCCTGCTTCATTCAACCACATTAATATTTGCAGAGGATCCCGTTTGCCAATGACAGCCACTTAACCAAATGACCGACCGACTTCTTGGATAACCTAGAAACAATCACCGATGAGACAATTTGGTCTAGGGACAACCTGGAGCACCTAATGCTCTTAATCACGGATATTTGTAAGCCGAGACAGTTGTTTTGCAAAGCCAAGGGTGCAAGTGGAAAGCAAATTAAAAAGCTGTTTACTCATATCACCAACAGCCTGCACGTCTACACACTAAACATCCACAGCAGTCTCGCCACACATACTATACATAAATTAAGAGCCCTAGCTTTACTGCCTCTCAAGGACTTAAAGAATGGGACGATTTAGGTTTTGTGGACTGAGGTGATAACATGTCTAAAGGCAGACTGAAACAAACAGGTCGAGAAGTGAATGATTGCTACCAATGTCAAAGACAATAGGCTGCGCTTATTAAACAGCCTCATTTATACTGCAGCAGAAGAGCAATAACCGTCATCACGCACACTTGCAGTACCTGGTCGTGAAGAGTAAGCACGAGCTACCTCCCATAGGCTAAGACCCAGCCAGGTGCAACTATGTCACATATACAGTGCACTATGGCACCAACCCTTTGCACTGTGATCTTTTCCAGTTCTTCTTTCCTCTCTTCAATAATCTGCCGGCGAGTGAGTATACGAGCATGCTCTTTCTTAGCGGTTTGCTTGTATATGCTTATGATATGCTGTCGTAACTCGTCGTCCTTTGTCTGAAAATTAAAGGTATTATATATAAGCTATTTTCTTCCCATGACACCAAATCCAGCACATTTAAGCACACATCCCAACAGCTTACCTTATCCACTTTTATGGATAGCTTATCAATAGCTTTGTGCAGAGCTTGTGCCATATACTGCAGCTGGTTCCGAACCTGATCACCTGGCATGTGCTGAAGGAAGGGGCCTTCAGGAGAATCCTCTTGCAAGCAAACGTTTAGGTCGGTTCCAAAACTGAGCGACTGGGTCTGGTGGTTGATGCGGACCTACAAAAAATAAGTGGGCAAGTATGGGCTACAAATTGATCCATACATTACGAGGCAGCAGTGGCACCACATGTGTGACTAGATCAAATGTCGGCTTACAGGCAAGTCAATGTTCTTTGCAGCCTGAAAGACGATACGCTCAAGTTCAAATGCACTGATGAACGATGCCAGCTGCTTCAACCTGGAGAACTCAATCGTCTGGTAGACCTGGGCTACCTAGAACATACATAATATACAAATAAATAAATATATGTACACACACACACATAAATACTAACCAGTGCAAATGCAAATTATTGTGAAGTCAAAAAATTGAGGTGTGATCTTACTTGCTTTAATAGGCGCACAACCGTTATTTCCTGTAGTGCGCTAACATACTGAGCTAAATCTTCATTCTTCTCAATATAGGTGAGGCATTGTTGAATCTTCGTGGCAAGAGTCAGCGGATGAAAATCGACTTCCAGCCACTGATAGAGGTTTCTCAATTCAGGTGCTACACCATGTAAAACGTTGGTTTTCACCTAAAATATAAACATTGCTTATCAAACACTAGACATATGTAGAAGAACGCGTACGTTGGAATGAGATACCAGCATTCCAACTATCAACATTGGTTAAATTAAGCATGTATACCACAGCTGTTATCACACAATTAGGCACCCGTTCTCCTGACTAAACTCGCACATCCTTGTGCCCTTTGATGCTCTTAACGAAAATGAATTAGCCGGTCTGCTCTTGTACTTAGTTTTCTTTTGCTCTGCTGGCCCTAGATCGGCTCACACGTTTCTTATGCAAGCAAGTACATCTTCCTTGCAATTGCTGACCGTGGCCTACTATTTCCAACCGTCCGGCTACTGCTACATCAAAGCTACTCCATTCTTTGACTGCCTTCCCGACTGAGCCATGTAACTCACTTCTTGCAAATGATGAAGTCTGCTGGTTACCGTATACACACCGATAGCCATTTAGGTTTTGAGTACACTATATGAAACAACGACTTAGTCCGTTACTTTGAGGAATTACAAGTACAATTACATGCAGTACCCTCACCGGATCTGAATCCCGTGCAACGTTTATGGACCAACATCGACATGTGGCTGAGCTGGGGTTTCGGCCTACATCAACTGACCTTTTCGAGGGAATTTCCCGCTCTATGGAATGCTAAAACCGAGTAAACAAGGTAGAAGCAAGAGGCCTTTATGCAGGTATGGATACGTGATGTCGTTGAGAATCACTTGGAGGATTTTTTTTACGACTATTGATAGCTTTTAAGACAGCGTTAACCAAATGAGACAACTGTCAACAATAAGCCTGAAAAGTAGGTCTAATTGCATAGGAGCACAATAACAAGCCAATGAAGTTTGCAACTAAAAACACAGCAAACTTACAAGATCCTTGATGAGGCTTGATCTCGTGGGTGGATTGCCCAAGCTCAGTAGAGTGGCAAGCCTCCTTCGTTTATCGGCATCATTGGACTCCAGCAGTTGATCGATCTGGTAGCGTGTAGGTGGGACAGGAATGGCCAACGTAGCACAGAGGACTCGATTGCTCATCCTGCATTGGATCAAACCTTACATAAGTAACAATATGGGATAGGCTAAATGCATCCAAAAATACATATCCCTACTGACTGTTCTAATCACCTTTCATAACATCAACAATCTTAATTAGCACAGCATGAAACTGCCTATAGTTACAGCACATGCATGCCTCACAGAGCACACGATGAGCAGGCACCGAGTATGAGTAAAAATGACAAGTCGCCTACCAAAAAAATTACCGATCTCTGCATCATATACGACTTCTGTCAACTTATTGAACCTCGGTACATCTTACCTCTGAAGCTCTTCTGGTGATATGCTCTTCTTTTGCTCCTTCGTTAAGAAAAGCAGACGGTGAAAGGTTGCAGCATGAAAAAGATGGCTACCTGCTTTCCACAAGACCAGTCCAAATTTACTGTAGTAATTAGCCATGAGGGCTGGCTTGGGTGGCTTCTTTGAAAGAACAATCAGATTGTGTATGTCCTCTACAGCCTTGAAAGCTTCCTTTAAAGAAAGGGTATCTCGAGTCACAAGCAGGTGAAGCACATCCACAAGAACAGTCACACTGACCCAGAATAAATACCTGCCACAGTTCCATCTTGATGCCAGCATCAAGTTGAGCAAGCCTTGTTTCAAGGTGCATTTGCAGGCTCTCGGGATTATTAAGGTTGATAGCATTTTGCTGATGTTGAGACTTGTTGATAACATGTGACAAATGGGTTCGCAGCTACAACAAAAGCAATCAAATGTAGATGCCTAGATGATGTAATTGGTCTTAGCATGGAAATGCAGAACTATAGATCGTCAGCTGTCTCCTTACATTATCACAGAGCTTCCTGAACTCCGTCTTTCGACTGTATTTGAGGCAGAACTGGAAAGCTATAAAAAAGTCACTGAAACATGTTACATCTTTTATAAATGGATGCACACTGCTAAGACATGCCAATCGCTTCGATGGTGAAGCTTGCAACGATCAGCCAATTTTCACAAGACAGCTAACCTTGCTGGGCTACATCCTGGTACAACCGCTCGACACGAGAGTTATTCCTGAGAAGATCGAGGCATTGTCGATAAGATTCCCAGAGAAACTTTACCCACGGTGTAAGAATGGCTCTGTCCGCCCGATCCTGCGTATCTTCTCCGCTAACGGCACTTAGCAGCAAACTAAACAAAAACAATAATAGACAAGATGTGCCTAGTAGCATAGCACAGATATCAAAGGTAACACTCCATAAGCAATGCATAACAAAAAAGCAACAAGCACGGTATACGACTTCACGGATCAGCAACGCTATTTCCCATAACAGCTGCTAACCTTTCGGGTGTCTGCAGAACATCCAAATCGTCGATATCCACCACAGTCTGGTGAGACTGCTGGCGCGCGCCCTCAGTCCTGTCCTCTGCCATTTGCAGGTATTTCCTAACGACATCTTCCAGTGACTTTACATTAACCTGCACCGAGCAAGAGGTCAGCTGTACTGCAGAAATAGGTTGCCATACGGAAGTACTGCGTGTCGATGACAAGGAACTACCAGATCGCGCGTCTTCACGAGCACAGGGTAGACTTGTCCTACTACCTGCTGGCAGATGTTCTTGTACTGGTACAGTCCTTCCTTGGCCACGTGGCTCTTTTTCAGCTCCACGCACAGCTCCAAGTACTTCTCCATAATCGGCTCGTGAATCTTCTGCCATGTTCTATGCTTCTTACTTTTTATAACATCATAAAGAGCATCTAGAGCCCGCTGTGGCTTTTCAACGTCAATGAACTCTGCAAGATCAAATCAACACAAGCGCGAACACAATTAAATAAACGAACGGCACACGGCAGTTTGTTGTCTCATACCGGGTCGGCCGCTAACATTCGCACTGACCGTGAGCCCTCTTCAGGGCGTTTTCTGGACGCTGAAAATACGTCGGCATTATTTAGCCGGACGCCGCTGCTCGTTAAATCACGAGACTGTTCAGTATGAATTCGTGAAAAGACGGTCGCAGCTGGAGTAATATGGCGCCAGCCCACCCGCGCAGTACACGCCGTACTAATCCGGAACCGGATAACCGTATGTCCGGTAGTAATAGCAGCTTATTACCATAGCTGCGGCGTCAGCTGAACCAGCCGAATTATAGCAGTTAGTTATTATTCGCGACCATACGATTGTATAATAGCTTATTGCTAATGCCATATGAAGGGCTACCTCCCTCCCTGAGATAGGGGTAGTGTAGTGCCCCGCGATGATGTGCTATAAGCTTGTCAGCTGAGCCTCGATGGAGAGCTTTGGGCTTGGGCGCTGAGTTGGGACGCTTATGAGATGGCCGCGATAAGCTGAGGCTTACGAGCAGAATTTTGTATAATAGTGATTATTGTTACTTGTGACCTGGCTACTATATAAGGTTTGTGCCTGGCTGCAGTCAGGGTCTTGAAGCAACGGTCTGCCGGTCGGTGAGTCTAGCGCCGAGCGTGAGCTACGGTGAGCCTGTTAGCGAATCAGCAGGAAGTCACCAGGGCGTATTAGCCGTGGAATACAGGCTATTATTGTGCTTTTAATGATACGGTGTTGCTGCTAGCGCTGCGTGTGGAATATTGAGTGCTGTGTTTTATTGTCGGCTTATTGCTAGCTTCAGGTCTAGTATTGCTACCCAAACTAGTGAGGGTTGTGCGGTCATAACAGCAGTTAGCACTCGAAACTTGAAGCTCTAGGTCACACAGCCGTTTGTGTACGTCTCGGCCCCTGTTGAACGCCTATAACCGTCCGCTGGTGTTAGATAGACGTGTCTGCTTTGTGGATACTGACTCGATATGTGCAAGTATGAGCGTTCGTCATCGCTACCGTGTTTTTGCCAGCATACCTGCGTACACTGGTGCAGCATCTGCAAGTAACTAGGCGTGCAGCAAGGTTCAGGTGTCGCCGGTATTCGTCGCCCGTCCGCTGAGACTAGCACTGCTACGGACGCTGCGTTTGCGGCCTAGTTCTGACCGAACGTGCCCTACTCACGGCTGAGGACGTATTTGCTTGCACCAATCCTGTGGCCCGGTCGGGCCGGGCCATCTTCAGTAGGCTCCGGTTGTCTTTCGGAACCGTACTTAACCGGCAGCTGTACTTGTCACGCTAGCATGAAGCCGTACAGGGCCTCACTCGTAGGAGGGCGAGGAACACGTGCCCCTAACAGCCGCCGCGCCAGACATAGGGTAAATAATTATATATAAATCGTTTGTATAGCGCCCCAAGATAACCTAATCTCTATTCAGGCGCTTCACATATGCCTCCGGGCTCGAGCCCACGACCTCAGCCAGACCTTGGTCGGGGCGAGCACCTTAACCGTTAGACCAAACCAGCTCGGCGTTAGTGCGACGTAAGCTGAGGGCCCATCGGACTACGAACCGGACCAGTCGGTTGCAGACCTTACCTTCCTCTAGAGTAGCGGCTCTCAACCTTCGGGTCGCGATCCCCTTGGGGATCGAACGACCCTTCACATGGGTCACGCGCCTAAGACCATCGGAAAACACGCATTTCCACATTTCACACACAATAGCTCTATGGCTGGTGGTCGCCACAATGCGAGGAACTGTATTAAAGGGTCGCGGCATTATGCAGGTTGAGAACCAATCTTCTAGAGCAAGCTGGCCTGGCAGCCGGTCCTCCGTAGCGCCAGCCGACTTCGAAACTGCCTTCGCCCCGCCGCCCCCCCCCCCGACTCGGCCGGCTGCACGCTTTCTGCCAGCCGGTCGGCAACGTCAAGCCAGCGGCAGCTGGCCAACCGGTCCTCACCCGATGGAGGTGAGCTTGTTGGGACAGGCCGAAGGCTAGCCGATCTCGTCCACCTGCCCGGTAGCCGCCGGCCAGTCGTTCGTTACGGCGGGTCCACTTTCCACTTACACGAATGAGCTGTCTTTTTCTGAGCAGCTCTACAAGCAGGCCGGTCTCCACGCGGTAATGCAAAAGTTTCGCAGTGGCATTTAAATTGAAAACCAAACAGCTGCTTTCTAGCCGGATCCAAACGGATCCGAGTGTGTTGGAAAAAGCTTAACGGTCGGCTCGAAGGCGATCTGCGTGCCAAGTCGAGCCGAAAATTCACGAGAGCCGGCTAAGCGACTTAACTGCCGAAAATATTGGCGATACTAGCCAATCGTCCTTGAGTTTGAATCGCTTCTACCCCACGAGGCTCCTCTGTGTCGCAAATGCCGTCAGGTTCATTCTGGCAGGTCCGTCTGTTGCCAAGTTCGCTGGATTCAGTTAATACTGATGCTAAGACAGAGTGCAGCAAACATTCTGCACTATATATCCACGATTACGGAAAATAGAGCTCCGTGACGTTTAGTGACGTGTACAGCAAAATGTATGCAGCCAAAATCAGAAATTTTTCTTGCCGCATTTGAAAAAAGCAGAGGTGAACTCGCATTTCGAGTTTGACTCCAGTACGTAAAGTATTAGCCGAGCTTAGGAAGCCGACCCTGGGCAAGAAGCTGTATAAAATTCATAAGAATGCATCAAAAAGCTTCACGCATGTATCTCGATCTACCAAGGCTCTGAGAGTTGGAATTCAAGTCGTATATGATGCAGCGATCGGTAAAGTTTTTACTAATAGATGTGTTGCTTCTGGTATACATCCGGGTTAGACGTGATTTGCACAGCCGGTTTTTCTTTTTTTCGGAAGTTGTCAAAACTTCCAATCCCAGTTCTAATACATTTTTCTTTCAAAATGCACCCTAAATAAATATTCGATCGTCGGACAAATTTTACAAGTATTTTCTTGACATTCTACCTTAAGGCGTCCTGTTGCATCAGTAGAAAGACCTGCCATTAGTTAGTGCCGGAAGTCTAGTCGGAATGTCACAAATGCATGGACCAGCTTTGGCTTCGGAACACTTATCGAAGGAGGCCCGACTATTTTCAATTGTACGTACATGAAATTGAGCAGACTTGGCTGGTGGAGCTTTTGCGGTCCTCTTGTGAGCGATTACTTTGGAAGACGGTACTTACATTATTTATAGAGGCTACGGCAGATAAGCTGGGGGAGCTTATTTTGAAGATTACTCATTCCTATTTCTGAGTGCCTCTAGGTAAGCTGCTTTTATCGATATTCAATTTGAGAAGCTTGCTGCCATCCAAGTGCGAATGTCAACTATTCAAGTAGCATTTTAGTTGAGAGAGCTCGACGTCCTGAAAGATAGAGAGGGGTCGGAGGACAGGAATATCAGTGTGTCGTCTCCGTAAAAAATGAAGCCTAGATTGTGCTGGCGAATACATCGGCAATAGGGAGAGTATAAGTTGTGAAAATAGTGGACCTTGCTTTGGTCCCTGCTGCAACCCATTCTTTAAAGGCTCTCCGAATGACGGGTTAGTGTTGACGTTTACTTTCTGTAATCATCCATCGGATAGACCATTGGATCTTGAGCCATTGGAGTGCAGTGCAAGTGATGCCCCGAGCGAGATAATAGGCGCTCAGGAATTCTCTCACTTTGTGATTGCCGGTATCAAACGCTGCCGGAAGATCCAGCAAAACAGGCATGGAGACTTGAGCCAAGTCAGCATTCTGAGATGTTTTTTATACACTCGCAAAAGTACTGACTCTTTGGAGTGATTAGCTCTAAAACTAACTACAAGTTACATGATGCGCTTGCAGTTTTGACCTTATTCCTTGGCTGTTCCTTATACAAGCCCTCTAGAGGTAAATAGGGCCGCAGTGTTTCCTCCTGATATACCAGAATCGTCGGGCCGATTGGGCTCATCGTCCGAACCATCATAGCTTCGTGCAGCTTCGGTAGTAGCAAAGCCGAGCTCTTGCCTTGAACACAGCGAGTACAGGATTTGGGTCATGTATTATGAGCTTGGTGAAATTAAAAAATGTATTTAACTCATAATTGATGCTCTACATACGCGCTAGGACTTCAGCGACTTTATTGCGAAAATTTAATAGCGATAAAATTAGCTTGTGGTCACTGTATAGGGTCCATGCCGCAAATGCTAGCAACGTGTCCTTGACCGAAAGAGTTTGTGCGGTACAATTTCTCCAAAGTGAGGCGGGGAACCTCGCCGGCCCCCCCCCCCCGTGCAATATCGGCGCTTATGGTGCTCGCTGGCCAAGACCGGGTCCTGGGTTCGACTCCTGCAGCAGGCAATTCTGTATCAATCATCTCTGCCCTCTATGTAAACGTGGCTGCTGAATCAGCTAACCTGTACATTTCACTTGAGCTGCGATAAAGCGAGCTCACCCTGCGAGTTATGCGAGCAACATATGCATCGGCATATTCTACTCTTCTAGCACAACAGAGCAGAGAACGCAGCAGCGTAATGCTGAATGCTGCACGCCAGAGATAGCCATATTTAGCTCACGCCAGCTTATGGCTTAGAACGACTCTGGATATGCTCGCGGAGAGGAATCGTGTATCGGAATGGTCGCACTGTCTAAATTTCTGCATTTTTTCTCGATTTACTTTTTCCGGTGAATGCAGACGAACGAGCGTGGTCTCAGGGCGCCTAGAACGAGGATCGACGTGACGACTCCTCGCCCGTAATGAATGCCACTCGGCCACGTTGACGGCCTGTAACGACGATCGTCAGGGAGCCGACCCTATAGAGCTCGATAAACCTCGCGTTGAAGGTTCTCTTTTCTTGATTATAAAGTAGCGCTCAGAATAGGGAATAATGACAGATAATAGGCCAACAGCCCACTGAGTCGCCTAAGTATGGACCGTGTCAACTGCCGCACACAGAGCAGTGTTGGTCCGATGAGTCTACGTGCGCGACTGCTAAATTAGTTGATCTTCATTTACACGTCTACCTAAATCGTCTCGCGCCAAAACGTTCGGTGCCGCAAAGTTTTTGGACTATCCCTCTTGCATGACCTGTAGATCGTGGAATAGAAACTGCTGCTTGCATACACGCCCTCTTGCGATTATTTTGAGGGGCGCCTAGACAGCTATGCAGAGATTCGCAGCGAGCTTTAAATCCTCATTTATATAGCGTCAAAAGAGCCTTATCAGTTATCTGTAAAGCTGTAAAGCGGAAAAGTTAATGGGCTGCAAGAATAGGTCATTTAACCCTTCTCCGAACGTCTCCGCTGAAGTGCAGCAGCATCTCAAAATAAAAGCTGGCTCCGAAACAGCTGACAGCGATTTATATTGACACTTATAAAAGCAAAGTCTCAATTAAGAACAGCTTTGCATAAGCCAGCTCGATGGGCCTTGCGTGCTAATAATTTTTGCGCACTTAAAATGTCGGAGTGCTATATCACCCAGATTATGATAGCCTCAAGTAACGTCAACGGTTCCTGAAAAAACCCATAGTAACTGGATGTTTCACAAGTAATAATAAGTCAGTTGTGCTTTGAGCTTTGAGCGAGTCGGTACTCTTGGCTTCGAGCCGGAGAGTTGTACGCTACGGCTAGTGCTGTTCACTCGCGTCCCTCTGCGGCAATAAATTTGACTGGTCTATATTAATGACGCGAACTGGCTAGATTAAGGTAAAGATTAGCTGATTCAACAGCCTCATTTATATAGCGTCAGAAGAGCCTTATCAGTTATCACCGCCGCTTGCAGTGGAAAATAAACGATCACCCACGGCAGAACTCGAATTACTTGGGTCGTGGCGGGCGAGATCCTTACCCCCCCGGCTAAGACTCAGAGGTAATTGCTTAATGGCTGCCGCTGTCTGCTGCCCCCCCCGCGTACCTGCGTATCATGTCAGTGCTGCACCCAGCGACTCATTAGCCACGCTTCGAGGCGCCAGCTTGACCGGTGCACCTCGTGCCTCAAAAGCAAGGACGTTGTAGCGTTGCGAGTGCTGCGTTTATGACTAAGGACGTGAGTACCAGAGTAGCTACAACCCGTCAGAAGCGTACATAAAAATAAAATTAACCATACGTTTACTAAAACATATTTATTATTAACCGAGCTTCATTTAATGGAAATAGCAAATCGCTCTGCTAGCGTCCATTGCGTCTTGTATAGAGGCTGAAAATAAACGCTCTGCTAAGACCTTTACGGCGAATTGGACGCCATTTTCTAAACAATATTCGTTCAGTTAGCTTGGTTATCTATATGTTATAGGTAAATCCAATTTACTCGGAAATTGAAAGGCTTGCCTCAGAACAGGCTCAGCCAGCTTCTCCTCTGTATCCTTCGCACGTAGTCTAGGCTTACTATTCACTAGTGACCTTTCGCTCTGGACGTCCGCATCAACTGAACATTCGATCGATACACCGAGTTATTCCACGTTTGACTTCACTCACTTCATGCGTCATCTGCAAGTCAGTCGATTGCGAAGTCAGGAAGGCACGCGAGGCATTGAATAAAAAAACCGCGAATTAGCGAACTCATTCAGCGTCGGTACCCGTATTTAAGCGAGTCCACATTTTTATTGTTTTACGTAAGCTTAGTTTATGTTCTGTACTGTATTAAAATTATTATTATTAATTATTATTATATATCGTTACACTTGTATTGTGTAGGCAAAATTAGCGAAGAACTAAGAGCAGAGCCTCCCCCCCCCGCGAGGAAACGTACCGCGGTCACGCTCCGCGCCGTGACGCCCACCGCGGCTAGCGACGTACCCTATGCCGCCGGTCCGCCGCCCAATCCATCACTGCAAATGGTGTAGACCTCTTCTGCCGGTTCGCCCAATCGTAACGACGTAACGCGCTGCGTCGCAGAGGCCGACGGGCAACTTTACTCTAGCCCGGCTGCCAGAGCCGCAACCCGACAAACAGCCAAAATGCATAACTCAGCTTCTACGCCAGATTGTAGCGAAAGGCGCGACTGCTGGCGCCGTACGCCGAAACTCCTCGACTTGCACTGACGCCTCATCGAGCAGTGCCGTCATTCACTACTTTTAGCACCTTTGTATGCCTTGCTCCGGCTTACCTATGTGAAATGCTTACCTTTTCGATGTCCTTTCGCAACGCATGCTGCTCGGTCTCTGATCGTTCAGCTATGCCTCTTAGCAATGTCAAATCCTTTAGAAATCTTGCCGTTACTTCCTATGTGCCGATGGCTGAATATCTGCCGACGGACATCGCATCCCCTAAAATCTACAGCATATATTAAAGAGGCAATAGAGACCCTATCTTTCCACCACCAGCCCTCCCGTTTTGTAAGCCCGCTGGGCTCCGAAGACGACTGCGCGCTTTCATGCAACTCAACACTGAGTTGCCTGCGCTGGCGTGTCGGCTCGGTCAACATACGGGAGTAGCGTGTGACCTTAAAGAGCCGGGTCTTGATTCTTACAGCCCACCCGCAGATGTACCCATGAGTTAACCCGGTTTTTACATTCGACGAGAAGCGTCTAATTTACTTGGTAAATTAATGGCCACTAGACTAAGCAATCTCACGACTACGAGCCATTTCGACGGACGGTCTGCGGGCTTCGGGGAGCGGACTTCGAGCGAGGCTGCAGCGAATATCCTGGGCTTAGTGTTCGCCAGCTCTCTCAGCTGCGGTCCATCCAGCTCTCACTTTCAATCGAGTCCACGTGACCTAAACAATGGCATAGCGTACAGAATCCTCTATAAAGTGGGTTTACATCTAGTATGTGTAGGAATACGGCTCTTGGAGATAGGCAATTCACAGACCACCACCACTTCGCGGTTTCTTAGATGCATAACCACCAGACTTACCGGGTCTACGCATCCAGGAGGACGCCGTTAAAGAGTTGTCATCGGTGCTTCATTTCTTTAATGCAAGCAGAAATAACGTGTTAATTGGATAAGCGGCGGAGGCAAATCTAACAAACCGCAAAGCAAGCGTAGACCGCGTAGGCGTAGAGCGGTACCCGCTCTGCGGACTAGACCAACGCTCCGAGCAACAGAGCACGCTTGCACATTCAGGGGCTTATCGGAGCATCTAGCACGAAAGAAGGTGCATGACTCAGGGCCTTATTGTTCGGTGTCCTCGCCCACCACACTAGCCATCTACTTAGCAATGGCTTCCAGATTTTTCTCGGTGGGTTGGGGATAAAAAGGCTGATTACTTAATTTTTACAACTCATGGACCTACACCTCAAAACTAGCTTACTAACCAGACCGTCCAAGCAACGTTCCTGTAACCGGATATTGACATTAAAATACGCAAAGGGCAAATGGCGTATTGTTTTACTTTCCTCCGTTTTCCTTTGCTTGAGTCCCTCTCGGCACTCTCGAATTCTCTCAACTCCGTTGATGCATGTATTGGTGTCATTCCCACATGGATGGCAGCAAACTTTATGAAATTAAATGATGATAAAACCAACTTACTGGTTATGGGCAAACCAAGTATGATTCATAAATTGGAAAGGTCAACGCTCACAATCAGCTGCCCAGCATATCTCCTGTTGAATCCACATAAAAACTAGGCGCCCTTTTTGAAAGTGACATTTCATTAGACGACCACATCAGCTCCACAGTCAAGTCTACCTACTTTCAGCTACGTAACATTGATACAATTTGGGCTTGGCTAGATAGGGATAGGAATTATAAATAGGTCCATGCATTTGTGACATCTGTGACCCTCTTGACTTCTGTAACTCACTGCTTGCTGGTCTATCGGCCTATGCAATCAGGCGCTTACAGCTGTTGGCCGAACTCTGCAGCTAGGCTTGTCTGTCGTGAGTGTCGCAGTTGCTATAGCACACCGCTTCTCGCCGACCTGCACTGGCTCCCAGTCAAGGAGCACATCGGCTTCAAGGTTCTGTCACTCGCTTTTAGGTCCCTTCATTTTTTGGCTCCAGCCTACCTATTAGATCTACTCCCCCAGCAGGCTAAGCATCGTACCAGCTGCTTTTCAAAATCTAATCGTTAGCCTATACCTCATACGAACCTCAAATTCTTTGGAGACCATGCCTTTAGTTCGCATGCTCTCAAAACCTGAAACTTACTTCCAACCTGCGTCACGACATCTCTTGACTTAACCACATTTAGAAAGAAACTAAACACGCACCAATTATCGCGACTTAATATTGCAACTTATTAATATTGCGACTTAAATTAATTAATTATTACTAATTAATTACTAAATTGTATCGGTGCAGCTTAATGCTACTGCAGCCGCCGACGAAACCTTAAAAGTTGCGTGTAGTGAGTGATTTTTCCACGGCGATGCTGTGAGCAGCAACGCGGGGCCAAAGTACCAGTAGACTGAGACGACTGTTCCTGCGGGAAATGCAGCAAAGGTAGTTCTTGCGAAGAGTGCCCGCCGTCCCCGCACTGACGTGAGGATTCCTAGCCTTGGCCTCAAGATGGATTAGTTTTGGTATATCAATGCTGACAGCGGTATGTCAGGCAGTCTAGCGGCTTAGCTAAACTGGTAAATATCGTCGGCATTCAAAAGTCGAGCCTCGTAATTTAGGTCACAACGATGAAAATCTTGGCTCCACCACTTAGCACGACCGTATGTTTAGTAGTAACGCGTACGGTCAACATGTATACTATGGTTATTGATAACATGTGCAGCGGCAGCACGCATAAGGAGCACGCATAGGACTGTCCAAAAATGGTCAGCAATTTGGCAGTCTTTGGACAGTTACCAATTGAAAATTATTATTTTATTATTATTATTTTATTATTGTTATTACTTTAATTTTTATTTAATTATGTAATTATTATTTTAATTAGAAAAAACTAATTTTAAATGCAATCCCAAATTTTTGTGGTTTACAGATGCCCGGTACGTGGTAAATAGAATCATTTTGTAAGACCTATTTACATCGGAAGTAGTAGATTGACCTCAACAAAATTATTTTATTTGAACAATTAGATTACCCGATGTGCGTGTTCTTGGTGAACTTTTTAAATATAAGCTACTCAGCCCTAAGTGGACCCGCAGAACTTCACTTTCAACGTCAAATTTTTTAAATAATGACACGCCTCATCGAGGCGAACCGTCCGACTCGTTGTTACAACAATCAGAAAGCGTAAACCCAATCGCCTCTGACGTAACCCAGCAACTCATAGCAACCTGCGGCAAACAGCTATCTAAGGCCTCGACTACTTGTTTACTTGCCAGAAATATGTGTACACTGGTATGTTCCCATTTGCTCACAAACGGCGTTGACTATTGCTTGGTAATTAGACTATCTTTAGAGATAATGTATTATAAATAAATACTAGCTGATTTAACAGCCTCTTTTTGTATAGCGACAGAAGAGCCTTGACGGCTATCACCACTGCTTGCAGTGACATTAAAGGATCGCCCACTACAGGATTTAGACCCACGACATCGGGGCCGAGGTCGTGAAAAGCAACCACCTTACCTAGTGAGCCATTACAGCACCGTATTAATAATTTACTGCTTCCGGGGCCGCTGTAACTAAGCAATTCATTACCACGGCACCAACTGAATCCTGGGACTGCTCATCCGGTTTCTGTAGCGGCCAATACGAGGTGGCAACCGCGGTACCGACGGCCGCTCAGCTGCTGACTTGGATTGAACTAGCGTGTCGTTCACCGGGATTAAGTTTGTAAAGGTTGATTCAATTCTATTCAAGGGAAATTGAAGTGATTTTAAGTTCTCATTGATGCCGTTTATAGGTCGAGGCTTTTATTGGCGAACGCGGGTCAAACGCCCGAGTGTAGCGTTGTTTGACAGCCGGCGGTATGGGAGCTATTGTGCCTGTCCTCGGTATCTTACTTACGTCATATTTCCTAAAATAGTGATCTGATCAACCTGAAATTTGGAACGTATGATTGCTTGGACTAAAAAATAATTCCAGCTTTCTCGCAGGCATATTGGACATTAGTAGACACAGCTAATTTTGAATGTGAGCTGGCTTTTTGCGTTCCAACACGTTTTGTAAAGGTGTCATGCAAATGTCACAGGTATGCTAATTATGATCTCATCGACGTGAAACTTAAGTATATGCTCCTTGGTATATGCTTCAAAGTTGTTTGACAGTAAACCGAGTTACTCTGGCTTTTAGTTGATCGTGTGCATGCTTTAAATCATCGGTTTGTCTTCAAGAATGTTTTCCCAACACTTTACTTAAAAACTAGGAAATTCAACAGAATGGCCAATTTGCAACCCCCCGACAGGAAATTTGAAATATAAGCTGGCCTTAACTAGCTCTAGGCCTTCCCAGTCTCATCATGATTGTCAGTGTCGTAAGTATTGCTGGACATGCCCCCAAAGTCCTTTAACTTGATAATGTAGATGCATGCAAAGTTGTCATGTCAAATACATTTGTAATTTCTTATTAGATGTAGGGGCCTAGAGTCAAGAGTCTGGCATCTTTTGAGTGCATTGGCATATTTCTACTACCTCAACTGCTCTCCTGACTCTGCTACGCTTCCCACTTTCTCTTTGTTGTGTGAGTCGAAGTCTGTTGGCTACCGCATGCGTACCGAAAGCCGCTTAGTCTGCGAGTGCGCTCCTACGTAACACCCACATTGTTTGTATGGGTTTGTGGAGTTACAGACGGAGATGCATTACATTACATTACAGCTCGCGATGCTATTTCTGCTGATGTTCTCCAAAAAGCCATTTTCTTAAACCAGGAAAACGCGACCGTGACTTTTATAGGTCATTAGAAGGTCAACATGACAGCTATGGTTACATCAAAAGCTAGACAACTCTGCCCTTGCTTTTTCGCCAATTTATGCCGATCGTTCCATTAGTGTTTGAGGAATATCAATTAATGTGCTTAGAGGGAGATAAATCCTATAGGGGGCATAACTCGCCACCCCTCGGCCGTCATCCGACATTAACCCACAAAGGACATATAAGAAGAACCTTGTAAATAATGTGAGAAAAAGGTGAGTTTTTAGCTTCCCTCTGAATCTTGTCAAGTCGGGGATGTCTCGATGCCAGGCGGGAGTGAGCTCCCAGCTTTTGAAGCGAATGAACTAAAGGTGCAATCTCCAAAGGATTTGAGTTGGATCGAGACCCAGCTAAGAAATTTGAGTAAGAAGAGCGAATGGTACGCTGGCCTATTTCGGAGTATTTCTGACAGGTAGGAATTGACCAACTTGGATACGGGATCCTTATCTAAGCAGGCCCAAATTTTCACAATGTTACCTAGCAGAAAGTTGGCAAACTTGACTATGGAGCTGAAGTGATCTTCAAGGGAAAGGTAATTTTTTAACAGCGAACCTAGTGTAGTTCGATTGCATGCGGGCTGGTACCGCTCCTTTCCTCAACAGCTGGTGGGAGCATCCCCGGTGGCTACTATGCCGATACGGCACTGCATGTGTAGTGACGCATTTGTAGAGGATTGGCTCGCTCAATGCTGCCCTGTACATTGCGGCTACATGTGTTGGTGCTGCAAACTTGTGACGTTAAGGTCAAGGGGGCGTGTAGTTCGATTGCATACGGGCTGGTACTGCTCCTTTCCTCAACAGCTGGTAGGAGCATCCTCGAGAGGGGCATGTGCACAGCTGTGGTCCGCTTCTAATGAGGCGTTGACATAGGCCGATAACCCGCTGGTGAACAGATGGTGAATTCACCATCGGGGTCGCCAAGGGACAGCCGGAGTCGAGGAGAGGAGACTAGAGTGGGAGAAGGGGGCAAAGGCAGTCGTGCGTCTTGGGGCTCCGCGCCTTGTGCAATAAACCGTTGGCGTTGTTCATCGGCTGGCTCTCTGATGTGCGAACCAAACTACACCCACATTTTGTGCAGATGCTACGGGAGATATGCCGGGAGAGCTAATTTTGAGCGTTAAGCTTTCAAATTTCCAAGTCACGCGGGGTCACGCTGGAGGAGCCGGAACCGGCGGGCCGGAGTGGTCGCCTTTGTATGTGTACGCAACATGTGAGTGCAACAGAGACTTCTTTCCGTATTCGACCAAACTGATAAATCGTCCGCGTCTTTAACGTTTAGATTAATTTCGTTAATAGAAGCGAGCGATGTAGGGCTTGATGTAGCGTCGGAGAATCAAAAGCTTTCATCTCGAGTATACATTCAGTATTGGTTTCGTCTGGTTTTCGTAGCGGACTAAATTACAATGTAAAGATCAGCTGATATTGTAGAACCGTTTAAAAAGCGCAGACAAGCCTTCGCGAATTTCAACCCTCAGGTATTAAGGAATTGTCCGTCTTGGGACTCTAACCCACACCCTGCGCCTCGATGTGGTAACACCTTACAGTTGAGCTAGGAACCCGTGGCTGACAACGGCGATCCAAAAATGGCAATTGCTGGATTGAGTTTTGCTGTAAAAACAATTGAACTAATCTACACTGATTTATAATACGCTTTGTCGATCCATACGTAGGTGGTGATGCTTTTTATCTACGGTAAATTTTAGAAGCTAACATGAACAGCGGAAATCAATAACAGCAACCTTCATTTGGTAGTGTACGGGTAGGGCGGGGGGGGGGGTTACTCGCTAACCAACAAACGGCTGGTGTCTTTGTAGGCTGAGGCACCAGTCGTGACTGACTGGGATACCGCTGACCGCACCCAGGAGGCGCGAAGCTGACCCCAACAGGTTCGGTGGTCCAAGGAGAGTTATCCGAGGCGCCACTGAATGATTGATTCGTAGTTTGAAAATCACCTATTATTAGTATTAAAATAATTATATCAGTTTTTAGTCAAAAGATATGTGGACGCGCCAACTCTTCAGTTGAATGGTATCTTCTTCCGGGGCCACCGGCAGACTGCCTCCGGTCGGGCCGCTTTGCTCGCGTGCTCTGGTTTCTCAGGAGACGGAGGACGCGAGATGAACGATAGCGGAGCGCTTGGGCACATACTCAATCAGGTTAACGCACCTCCTTCCATACCGCTTGGTACGAGTGCTATTTACCAGACATGTCGAAATCTTTATCCGGACCAGCAGAATCCTCTTCAAGTCACTGCCTTGGTCAAGTACTGGTGAGCTCTTTGCCAGCTGCATCAGCATCGCGTTCCCTAGCCATAGCGAGCGATAGCCGCTCCGTGTGTCGCTTCTTGAGATTCATCTGTGTGGTGGGGGGGGGGTGTTGGGTGGGTGAGTGAAGTGCTACCAGATCGTTTGGCAGAGTCTGGCTAGGACGCCAAGGAGAGACGTACGGATTTTCATTTCTCCACGGCTCTCGTGAGCGTTTGCTTAGCTCGGACTGCTGTGGTGATATGCCGCTGTTTATTGTGTTGATATGGCTGTTTATAACCAGACGATGAACCGAGGAATGGGTCCCACGTTTCTCTTGCAATTTTTGAGCCTAAACGTTTGGCCGTTCTTATTTGGATGTCTGGACCGATGACTGCAAGGCAGCGACGTGATGCACTTTATTACGCCCATGGGATAACCTTTTCAAAAATTATTTTCATGGAATTTGCACTCTGAGGCGCGAGGCTTGCCTACGACCCTGCTCTGCTGAAAATGACCAGATTTCAAAGGCCGCATACACATAGCCGTGACGGCAGCCATCACGCTTGTTCACGATGCATCTTGCTTCAGCTTCGACTCGCTGCCAGCTAATGATATCGCAAAGTATCGCAGAAATAATTATAGTTGAACATTCCGGATTGCTGTGATATGTGGGGTGGCATCGGGCCCTAGAGTGCCAGTCAAGGGTGGTTAGCCAACAACCTTAATAATTCGCAAGTACATTCTTGTTAATTGCATTTGCTTGCCCGTTCTTACATTTAATGTGTTTTGTAAGCTCACTCGTCGTGTCGACCCGTGTACCATTGTAGGCTTGGAGGGCCAGACCCGCTGGATTACATAAGTATGTACTCGAACCATGGAGATGTTAGCAGAGGGATACCAGCTCATTGGCATTATGTCAGTCTCGGCCTCTCGGACCTCCATGGTGATGGGCGTGTGCACGAGTAAGTACTGCAGCTGCCAACTGATCATAGCAGATTGTAGATACTAAGGGTTGGCATGATTGCTTGCTGATGGTAATATGCTATCGGGGTTAACGAAGTTGGCTAATTGGCACATTATTTGGAATTGAGTAGTAATAGCATCTAAATAGATTAGGCAGCAGAATAGAGCTCAATATTGAGGAACGAATGCGTGTGTGTGTGTGTGTGTGTGTTTGTGTGTGTGTGCGCGCAATCATGCGTGCGTGACAGACAGGCAGAGAGAAAAGACAGAGAAAGGTTCTATGAATTAGTAATAAAATGGAGTGACAGGATGAGTAGTTGCCCAAGGTTGATTTAACGTTACCGTCATTTATACCATTGGGGTTGTAACTAAGATCAGCCCTACTGATTCTTCATTGTCATTCTCGGCTGGCTAACAGTGTGTGTTTGATATCAAGCAAGTATGCTATTCTGTTGCACCACTCTTTTAAGGAATACTATGGCTGGAATGACAATTAGTCAATGCAACACCCTAGATTATTGATCTGACGTGTCATTGATGCGTTCTTGCTCTTGGTGTAGGTACATGTCCCATCTGTAGTGTGATCAAGTGATTTTGCTGCTATGTGATAAACTGTCATATGAAAGCATGATCACCACTCCCTTGCACGGAAGCTTGCGCTTTGGGCGCTCTGACTGTGCCCCCAGCCCAGTCAGCGAGTCAAGAGTTTTTGCTGCAGGGTCAGTTAGTGCAGAGCTGAGTCCAACGTCAGCTGTCCTGAGGCTGTTGCAGGCACTAATAGCATCGGAACACCACTTAATTGTGTGGCCTCAGTTGTGGGGGGGGGGGCTGCAGAGCCAGCTGTCGATGTTTCCTCCATGTTGTTATCCTTTAAACAATGAGCTGATATCGCTATTTATCTAAAACAAAGGACTCCGGGTAAGAAGACAATGCTCACCATTCTGTCCAGCTCCTCCTATCCTTCAGTCCAGCCCAGTCCCCCTCAGGTGTGTTTGCTGACACTCAGGTGTCCGTGCTGCTGCTAGGTCAGTGAAGGGAAGAGGCTTTTCATTGTCAGCACATTTAACATGGAATGTACTCTAGGTTCAGCCAGAGGTCAGTTTATCTGTCTATAAAAATAGCCCAAAAAGCTTCAAATGACTTTTCCAATCCTGCTGTCGACTGTGGCACATTCTTTCGAGCCGTCCTTAGCTGCTACTTCCACACTTCTCACTACCTCTACTGCTCTTCTGACACAGCTATTCTTCTCACTTTCTCTTTGTTGCATGAGATGAAATATTTTGGCTACCGTATGCATACTAAAAGCCGTTTAGGCTTTGAGTGTGCCATAGTAATAATACATTTGTATAGCGCCCTCAGAGAACCGAATCTCTCTCCATAGAAAACTCGTCTTCATAACATCCACTTAGTCTGGTTTTGGGGAGTTACAGACAGAGGTGCATTACATTATTCGACGAAGTGTTCATCATCTAAAATAGCAAGATATCAAATTAAGCTGGCCGAAAGCATAAACAATCATTATCAGCTTTAGAGGCAGTTGACTTAAGATTTTCATGCAAGATTAGACCGTGTAAATATGGCTTTAGGGTCTGCTCAAATTACTGCCATTCCCATCTTAGTGGGTGACTTGAAGGCATTCGTGTCAAATGCAGCAGCTCTCTCGTCCTGGAGCGCCTCATGTATGGAGCGCCTCCGATTTTGATCACTCTTGGCCCTCCAGCACGGCATACTCTCTCCAACCCCTTGGTGCATGTATAGCTGATGGATGGCAACAAGCTTTCTTAAGTTGAATGACGATTAAGCCAACTTACTAGTTCCGGTCAAAGCTAGAACGACTGAGAAATTGGAAAACCCAACCCTCAAAATCGGCGCCACCAGCATTTATCCCATTGCAACTGCACGAAATATGGGTGTCCTGTGCCAAAGCGACATGACACTAGACAACCACTTTCACTCTACTGTCAAGTCTGCCTACTTTCAGCTACGTAATATTGCAAACATTTGGGCCTGCATCGACATGGAAATCATGTCCAAAGTTTATCCATGCATTTGTGACACCCTGTCTCGACTTATGTAGCTCACTGTTTTCTGGTCTGCTGAGACTCTAGACATTTTCTTTCAATTCTTTGCCGAATGGGGAGGAGGAGGAAGAAGAACGGAGCAGAGAAGAGAGAGCGTCTACTAAGCCCAAGCAGCGGGCATAGACTGCAAGATCTGTTTGCCACGACAAAACTGACTGTTCGGGCGTAACTGACTTGTTCTGGGCTGACCTCACAGATGGGCAAGCAAATAGTTGGGTAGCCTGCTGTTGCTACAGTTCTTCCGGTCTGTGTAATGATTCACAATTACTTGTTGCTAATTCTGGAGCCACACTTATCCGTCGTGAACTTCGACTTTGCCACCGTTCACAACCTGTGCCGATGCCTCGTAGGATTGACCTAGTCAGTTGCCGGATTTAAATCCCGTAGACTGTCAATGGGATGATCGAGGTCAGCTGTTAAGAAGGAGTGACCCAAGTGCACCAACCGTTTTTGCAAACAACCTGTTTGAGGCACTTCAGAAGCTGTTAGTTTGAGAGTGCATCGCATGAAACTATTCAGTGACTGAGAGCTTTGATGCTCCGAGGGGTGCAGGAGGTTCTCAAAAACCTATGGGGACTCTTATTGCTAAACATGGTTTTAGTAAAGTTATTTTGCAGTGCGCAGCATTTGTGTTACTGCTGTCAGTGAATGTTTCCGCGCCAATCGTGAGCCAGCCACCCGACATATTGTCGCCCATATTGTTGGCCTGTATAAACACTTATAGTCCTTAGTGTAGATGACAAGTATAAGTTTTGGAATGCACTAACAAACAGCACATCGAAACAGCAAAAAAGGAAGCCTAAAGCCGAGGCATCAGTCCGAGGTCCAGCAGGCAGCTGAAGAGCAGCACTCAGACTGTTGCACCAAACCTTTTGGCTGAACCGTACCAAATACACTTTAAGTCACGACTCAGCACTGGCTACTAACACCAAATTGCACTCACTCAGCCTCACATAAAGGCAATATTCAGGTGATGAACCCATGTGATACAAGGTAGAAATAATGTCTTGTGAGTAGGGAGGAGCCATCAGCAATAATGCAAATATGCGAAGCCTAAATATACTTTACAAACGCCGTGTCACTGCATGCTTGCTCTTTGTTGCTGCTTTGTTGGGGTACACCATTTCCGTTGCTAAGGACCTCACTCCTGAGCCGTTTAGCCGATTGTAGCTCTAGCAGCAGAATGGGCCCATCCCGGGATGTGTAAATACTTACAGCCCTGAGTGTATATACATACCAAGGGTGAGGTGGCCCACAGTCACTAGTGCCTTGACCTGATCTGGACTAAAGCAGAGCGTTTCGAACTCCGACGCACCTGGCGATTTCGGCGGAGTCTCTGCTGTGTTGTGATCATGGACGATGTTTAGGGTTGTTATGGTGTCTTTTTCCTTACATAGCACTAGCACCTAAGACTTACCATTGTGCCATGTGAGAATTCACGGAAAAATGGGTCTAGAAAAAACCGTAAACAAATATGTGTGTATGCTATCTCCATATCACCGATTTTTTTTTCGTTAAATGTGAATCCATCAGAATTCGAGTATTTGGGACGCCCGCACATTTTACTGATTGTGTTTCGACCAGCTCGACTGCCGGAGTCGGTTGGAATCTGATAGTCAAGAATCAGAGGAGAGACATCTAACCAAGTTTAAATACATTGTCATAGGAATCTCTGTGGGTGTGTGTGTGTGTGTGTGTGTGTGCATGCATGCGACCTGTTAAATCATGCCATGCTGATAATTAGTAGAATTCTGCTAATTTGTGAAAACAAGGATATTAGAAAAACTCTCTTTGTGCAATTATTAGTTTGAGCCGTATAGTACGTCAAAATGGTTAGCTGCTAGTTGTGGTGCCAAATGCAGCTCAACCTCAACATTTAAGCACTATTCTACCTACTAAACTGGCTTTATACCGTTTCATTACCAAAAGCAGTTTGTGTTATTTTTCCTTATTTTTCCTTATTTGCGCTGGCTGCCTTTCAAGCCTTCTGATGACCGGGTGTCAGACACGTGCATCAGAGCTGCCGTTTTACTGTGGCATTCCCGAAATGTTGGTCTATATTGTGTCCTTGCCACTGGTTCTAATGCAGATTTTGCATTCCTCTGCCGTTTCATGCATACAAGTTGTTTGCTAACGCAGGCCATATTTCGGTCAGGGTTCTAGGACCTCCTCCTTCTTTGCACTGTCTCTACTCTCTCCCTCTGGCTGCTTTCATCCCCAAATACAATCTTCGCCCATAATGTCTACACCAATGACGACACACAGCTTTACCTCTCCTTCGACCTTTCTAAGCCTTCTCATCCGACTAAGTTAATTCACTTACAGCCGCATTATAGACATGGCGTTTGGATGGCTGCTTATTTTCTATAATAATAATAATACCCTTGATAAAGTGCCCTAAGAGAACTCGAATCTCTTTCTAGGTGCTTCATCTGCTGATTTTCTAAAGCTTGACCCACTGGGTGGCTTACGGGTCACTTCATTCGCTTGCGCCAGCCTATGTCTTTACTCTTCCTGTGTGCTCTTGCACCACCTTCTCCTCATCATCAAGTCGTCCATTCGTCCCTCGTACGAAATTAAAATTTTTTGTTGATCGAGCCTTCAGTCCTTATGTTGCGATAGTATGGAATTTGCTTCTGGCTAATGTTATGTTTGTGTCTGGCTAACCTTGAATGGCATTGCATCAAGTAAGTCTAAAGCTAAAGATTCGCATGTGTTCTGGTCTCAGCTTCTCCTTCCTCGCAGTGAACTTGTCTTTTATTTATGTGAGCTTTCCATGGAGACTTGTGCATGATTAAGTGCATGCTATTAGACCGAGGTCTTACTCAGAGGTTGGGGGAAAGCATTTGTGTCTGTGTGTTTGCTTGAGCATGCTTGCTTAAGCATGGTACTGTGCACGTCAGTAACCCGTGGGTATTGATTCTCGTGCAGCAGCAAGTTGTAAAGCACCTGGTAGGATAGAGATTTAGTTTCCTTAGGGCACTATGCAAGCGACCTATTATTATTGTTATTATTATGCTGATATTGCATCCAACCGTCATGTTCGGCATTGTAGCAGCCTATGCTGGACATGACCCGATGCCGATGTTGTACATCGGTTGCCTGGGTGTGGCATGTATGCTATCTGTAGATTCCTTCTGATCGGAGGCGTGCTCTTCACAACATGACGTGTGTTTGATAACTGCATATTCCCATTTTTATGTTTTGGTAATTGCACTTGTTTGAGGATGCAGGTCCTCAAACTTGGGCTACTGTTTTCTAAAACTTAACAATCATAAAACTAACTTACTAGTTATGGGCAAACCCAGTGTGATTCAGAGATTGGAAAGGCTGTCTCTCAAAATTGGCTCTTCCAGCATATCTCCTGTCGAATCAGCTCGAAATCTAGATGTCATATTCCAAAGCGACCTCTCGTTAGACGACCATATCAGCTCCACAGTCAAATCTGCCTATTTTCAGCTTAATAATAATATAATAATATTGCACTTGATAAAGCGCCCTCAGAGAACTTAATCTCTTTCTAGGCGCTTTACATTTGCTGCAAAGTGATACGCAATAGAATAGTAAGTAAAATCATGCTTGAAAAACAACATGGTTAGGGGTTACATGCACTGGGTCAGCATGCAAATGTGGTTAGTGGCAGCATGAACAGTGTCAGCACGCATAAGCACATCGAGGACGAATCACAAGGACCCACTAAATGCTGTCCTAAATAGGTATGTTTTTAAGTTTCTTTTAAATGTGGTCAGGTCAGGGGATGTTCTGATGCAGGTCGGGAGGGAGTTCCAGGCTGTGGGAGCATACGAGCTAAATGCACGGTCTCCAAAGGATTTAAGGTTTGTACGAGGTATTTCTAGACTGTTGGATTCCGAAAAGCGAGTGGTACGATGCTTTGCCTGATGGGGTAGTATATCTGAAAGATAGGCTGGAGCCATAGAATGAAGAGACCTAAAAGTGAGCGACAAAACCTTGAAGTCAATCCGTTGCTTGACTGGTAACCAGTGCAGGTCGGCGAGAAGTGGAGTAATGTGGCAACTGCGACGCTCACGACAGACAAGCCTAGCTGCAGAGTTTTGCACCAGCTGCAATCGTCTAATCGCACATGCTGGTAGGCCAGTAAGCAGTGAGTTGCAGAAGTCGAGACGAGATGTCACGAATGCATGGACCAACTTGGACGCGGTATCCTTATCTAAACAAGCTCTAATTTTAGCAATGTTATGAAGCTGAAAATAGGCTGATTTGACTGTGGAGCTGATGTGGTCGTCTAACGAGAGGTCGCTTTGGAATATGACACCTAGATTTCGAGCTGATGCAACTGGAGATATGCTGGCAGAGCCAATTTTGAAAGTCAGCCTTTCCAATTTCTGAATAACACTAGGTTTGCCCATAACTAGTAAGTTAGTTTTATCATCGTTTAGTTTTAGAAAATTTGCTGCCATCCATGATCGGATGTCATCAATGCATGCAGCAAGTGAGTTGAGAGAATTTGAGGTGCTCGAAGGCTGGGAGGGATCAAAGCAAAGGTACAACTGAGTGTCATCCGCATAGAAGTGAAAGCCTAGATTGTGCTTGGCAATCACATCAGCGAGAGGGAGAGTAGCTTCATAACATTGCTAAAATTCGGGCTTGTTTAGATAAGGATACCACGTCCAAGTTGGTCCATGCATTCGTGACATCTCGTCTCGACTTCTGCAACTCACTGCTTACTGGCCTACCAGCATGTGCGATCAGGCGATTGCAGCTGGTGCAAAACTCTGCAGCTAGGCTTGTCTGTCGTGAGCGTCGCAGTTGCCACATTACTCCACTTCTCGCCGACCTGCACTGGCTACCAGTCAAGCAACGGATTGACTTCAAGGTTTTGTCGCTCACTTTTAGGTCCCTTCATTCTATGGCTCCAGCCTATCTGTCAGATATACTCCCCAATCAGGCCAAGCATCGTACCATCTGCTTTTCGGAATCCAACAGTCTAGAAATACCTCGTGCAAACCTTAAATCCTTTGGAGACCGTGCATTTAGTTCGTATGCTCCCAAAGCCTGGAACTCCCTCCCGACCTGCGTCAGAACATCCCCTGACCTGACCACATTTAAAAGGAACTTAAAAACACACCTATTTAGGACAGCATTTAGTGGGTCTCTGTGATTCGTCCTTGATGTGCTTATGCGTACTGACACTGTGCATGCTACCCTGCCACTAACCACATTTGCATGCCGACCCTGTGCATGTCACCCTTAACCATGTTATTAATTTTGCTTGTTTTTCAAGCATGATTTTACTTACCATTCAATTGCATTTCCCTTTGCAGCAAATGTAAAGCGCCTAGAAAGAGATTTAAGTTCTCTGAGGGCGCTTTATCAAGTGCATTATTATTATTATTATTATTATTATTACTGCCTTACACCTCTTTCCCTGAGGCATCAATATTAATGTAGTGCTGATGCCAGAAGTTACATACCTATTCCGTAAATGAATCACCAGAGCCAGCATTATTTTTCTTGGCAATAGTACATTACCGTGGCAGTTCTGATTACTAATTTTATTTATTGGGTTTATCTATGCATTTTTAATGTAATTATGGAAGGCTGACTCACTTATTTTATAATGCCAAACGACTTTGTGTCAGAAACTTTATCTGATTGGACACGGGCTGCTAGTTCAGGTTTGTAATAGTAGAGACAAATAATAGTTACTGTTGTAGTTTAGTGCTGGCTTGCTCTTCCATATTGGAGAAAGGGAGCGATTCGATGTGAGATCAGATTTTGCCAAAATTCTTACCTCTGGGCTTCCACAAAAATGCGATCCAGAATATGGTTGGTACATCCCAGCTCACTATGTGATGACAGATCACACAGCCTAATGTGCTTTACAGAAGAGCTTACTTTTCCCGATTGGGTTAGATCAGGAAAGGTTGAAAGGGCTGATTCAAGCCATGGACTTACAACCACACTCAAGTCGGTCCATTGTCACTGATCGGATAGGTAGCTAGGCTATGGTTTTATGATGTTCCATCAACCCAACATGTGGACTAGACAAGCTTATCAGCCCCCCCAGCACAGGTGGTCTAAGCAGCCAGATTGAGATCGAACCAGCTGGAGAAGATTAGGGTATGAGAATAGCTGTACTTGATTGAGATCGAAACAGGTGGAGCAGACTGAGATCTAGACGAGCAGAGTGGGTTGAGGGCGTAGCCCTACCGAGGTAATTGTCCCTAACAAGGATGGTACGTGTAATTATATGCAATTGGAAACATTAGGTTAATTTGCAATTCACTGCCTTGCACCCTACCGATATCACTTTTGTCGTCCAGTACTGAGAGGGTCATGCTGGATGTAGCACAGCTGTAAATGCTTTCACTTTACGGCCCATGTTGTGGGTTTGAGTCCTTAAGCAGGCAGTACTTTATTGCCTGCTGCAAGCTGGTTAAAGCCGATGAAGCTGTATTTACTAGGTCGAATTATTGTGCCAAAAACTGGCCAATTTCTCCTGATAATCACAGGGATCGCAAGGATTAGGTTGTGGAGTGGGCTAGACCACGACCTTGCTAGAGCAGCCAATCATTGGAAGGCTGAAGAGGCATGATAATAGCCAAGCCACTCCACACATTCCTTTGGGGGTCAGTGCAGTCGGTTCGGTTCTAGCCAACCTATTCCCTAAGCTTATGTAGATTATGATTATCCATGATTCTCTTGGCTACCTTTAAATATAATTCATTTATATAGCGCCCCAAGAGAACTTAATCTCTATTCAGGCGCTTCACATATGCCTCGGGGCTCGAGCCCACGACCTCAGTCAGACCTTGGTCGGGGCGAGCACCTTAACCGCTAGACCAAACCAGCTCGGCCTTCCTTTGATGATCTTGTTAGTTTACAAGATGGTAATGAGAAAGTTGGATCATGTAAACATAACTTAAGCCTCCTTTGCCGGTATATAAATAGGGCTGTTGAATCAGATGATCTTCAATTCACTGCTTCCCTAGATGACTTACATAATAAACATGTCCCTACCCTCTGATTTTGTCTTAGTATCTCAGAGTCTGTTGTCAGGTCACTCATTAAAATGTTGGCACTAGATCAGTACCAACCTGACCTAGTCTCCTTTTTGTCGTGCTTCTGAAGTGTGGGTTCTCTACAGTTTGCACTGCTTATCACACCTTCTTGCCTCTCAGGAACAGTTCGAGTGGTGCTACTGTCGGGGTCAGCAGCCCAAGTGGTTTCGGCTTTGAGCTCACCTTCCGACTCCGACGAGAGTATGGTGAGACTGCACCGCCGACCTGGCCTGCGACGCTCATGCAGTCTTTAGCAAGATACGTTTTTCAGTCAGGTAAGGGCTATCAATTCTGCTGCTCATTAATGCATCTTGGCAAAGCGTTCTTGGCTCTTAAATATTTTTTTGCCAAGCAGTGACTGTAGTCGGTCGTCACTGGTAATGCAGGCGTCAAGCCGAGACGAATTCGAAGTCTATGCATGTGCAGATGTTGAGAATGGTGCCAGGCATGTGCACAGCACTTAGCTCATGCTAGGATTGTGTCTTGAAGAGGTGGAGATTATTTTAGCTTGATCATGGGCAGCTTGATTTCCTCCCCGACTTGTGTTGAGATTTTTTGTTGCCTATGATGCAGGGATTAAAGCCACCAAACACTGAAAACCTTGTCCATCTGCAGTCTTGATCCCAGCAGCCAAATGCAGTAGATCATTCTGGCAAGACTTATTTCTGTTGTGGTTGTACTTGCTGAATTCGCAAGCATCTTAAAGTTTTATTCTGCAATGTAACTATAATTTTAAGTATAGAAGATCCTAGTGTATTGCACAAGAAAAATATTGTCAGTTCTACTAGATCGTTGTGGCAAGCTATGGCTTGGCCTTATTGTTTAATCAAGCTCTAATGGTCATCGGTGATACACTGTAATATACCTTTGTACCGAACACGACACCTGAGCAAACTGCAGTACAACTGCTCCAGGATATTAACAACTATACACAGTCAGCTCAAAAGTGGCCAAACCAGTTCAAACAATTTCTGAGTCTATCTTAATTCTCCACAGTTCGGATCAAGTGCTAACTTCTTTGGCAGCATTTGCTGGTGAGCATAGGTCATTTCGAGAGTCTGTCCGAACCATTAAATCTCGCCCGGCAGCTAAACTGTGGTTGTCTGTAGTCCATCCAGCAGTGTACAAAGCATCCAGCAGCAGTCTATTTGCCACTGCGCTACGCTCTGCCATTCAGTAACTACTAGACTTGGTTGCTAAATGCTGCCACAGGTGTAACAACACCAAATACGGCTAAACCCCTGAAGTGTAGGTGGAATCTGCCACTTGGGAAGATGTTGCCACTTGATGTCTAGAACGCCGGTGGTCGGCACACTTGTAGCTATGCTAGACCTCGTGTAATGTAATGTAGTCCACAAAGCCACAAAGACTATGTCGGTGTTACGGAGGGGTTTGTATAGAGCACTCATAGCAGAAGTGGCTTTCGGTACGCATTCGGTAACCAACAGACTTCATCTCATGCAGCAAACAAAGTGACAAGGATAGTTGAGTAAGGAGAGCAATCGAAGAAGTGAGTAGCAGCTCAAGATGGCCGATAAGAATGTGCCTCTGTCGTCATCAGGAGAGTGGATGTCGTCTCCTAAGAATTGTGGGAGTGGGTTCCACTGTTTGGGACCTGCAGAGCAGAAGCTACGTAGGCGGTTTTTAGCTGTCACCTTGGCCTTACCTACTGGGGGGGGGGGCGTACCCTTCCAAAGCTGCACGGGAAAGCTGTGGGTAATTTAGACCCAGCAGTTGTACGTGCCAAACGTGCCGAACTTGGAGAGGCGGTTTGCATACATCGTAGCAGCAGCACGAGGGCAGCTGAACAGGTCTCAGAGCTTGCACTCGGGATTAGTCGAAGCAGGCCGGCCTTAGGCGTATATTATCTAATTTCTTGCTTTTGCTAGGTCAGGTTTTTATCTACTCGAATGATGTCGAGTTCAACCTAAAAGTTATGGGAAGACGTCAGACACTAGAAAGGAGCTTAAACCCAAAATCGACTCAAGCAGCATGTATACTATTACGTGTACTCTCTGTGTGGCATCGGGGCATTCCATTCCAAATTATCGTTCTCTAGACGAGTTCTCTAGACCCCAGCTCCAGTCAGTCCAGCTTTCTTTCAGTCACTCAATATTGGAAAAGCTCTGTCGTGCACGGTAGTACAGCAGCAGAATTGGCCGAATTTGCATTTGTTAAAGCTCATCTAGCCGGCTGCAGCTCTTTTCTTGGGTTATTCATATGCATATGAAACTCGGTTTGTATAGGCAGCTCAAAATTCTGCTGCTACGAGTGTCTGCCGTGAGCCCCGTAAGTGCGATCGTACTTTTGTGATTGCAACAGCTCACGGCACTTCTATTGCATCTAGGTGATGGCGTTTGCGGCTATTAACTATGTATGCAATTCTTGCTCAACGATTGCATCTTGTTTCGTGCTGCCTACTCGGGCTTTTACTTTCTAGCTGTTCTACGCTGCTGCTTCTGTGCTGCTAACCTTCTTGACTGTTCACTTGACTCGCCATGCCTCTCACTTTCCTTTGCATACTATACTTCACTTATGCTTCTCACTCAGGGATAACTTCAGATACACATTTATATAGGTGTACGTTCAGATATGTTTGACGGTATTAGTCAACTCAGGATGTTCTTAGCATCCAGGTCTTGCTGAGCTGCATGCCAATCATTCAAAAACTCATTCAGCAGAACTAGTGTTCAGTTTGAGCTAAGCTCCCTCATTAACCCCTGGTCATAGCACTCATGACCTTTGGCCAACGTCTTATTATTGTAGTAAAAAGCTTGCCGAGTACATTTTTTATTTGGCATACGTTATCACTAGCCTCGTTGATGTATTGGTGGTCGGGGTTAGTTTTTTAGTGGCAGGTTGGTATCAGTGACACATCCGGAGGTCAGACGACGATTTGCGGGTCATTTGGTCACCAGATTTTTCTTGCATTCTATAAATGGCTATATTGAGACAAACCCGTGCTGCTTGCACAATGCTTTTCTGTGAAGCAGATTATGTATCACATTGAGGGAGTTCGATCGGGGCTTCCTTCACTGCCAAAAGCAAGCAGTTTTTACAATCGCTTATATACTTCTGCGAGTTAATTGGTGACTACCGGAAGACGAGAAGGTAGATAGTAGCTTGTTCTTCTCATTACTAGCATGAAAACTGAAGTTGTAGGGTTAGCACATGCGAAAGGTTTATTGGCTTTATTTGCAGAGAACACTTTTCAAAGTGGAGATCATGTTTCGTGGCACGTTCCACTTGATGGCAGTGAGTCGCGTGTTCAGCACATGCTGATGACAGAGGACGCACAGCTGGCTCCGATCAGCACCCCCTTTGGGCATCTCAACTTCATACAGGTTACGTTCAACCAAGCAGCGGCTACAAAGTATTGTTGCATTGCTATTTTTGCAGTGTATTGCTTGGTTTGTATCTGCAAAGTCAGCGCTGAGTCTGCAGTTAGTTTGCATGACTGGAGGCTGCTTTGAGGTCGCGCAATTGGTGTTGCAAAGATTTTTGAAGTCTCTGGTCTGAGTGGTCAGCTACTTTGTAGTTTAGCTCTCATTTTGGACTTTGATGGGCTACACCAGATTAATCCTGAGGTTAAATTTCCCTCGTGGCTTGGTAATTTGAACTTTAAATTGTAATGGTTATTCAATAATACTAATACTGATAGTAATCATAAGACATTAGTATAGCACCGTAAGAGAACTCGGATCTCTTTCTGGGCACTGTATGCTAAGAAGCAAGCATGTCAGCTGCAAAGTGATAGCATGCGCTCTGTCGGCATGCTTGAGCAATTAAAGGCCTATTCACATGGACCTATTCGCCCACCTGTTCGTCACAGCATTTTCTGCGAGGAATGGGTGGGTTTATAGCTTCTTTCTTAATGTCGTCAAGTCAGGTAATACCATGTCGTCAGTCGGAGTGAGTTCCAGGGTAGGGGAGCTTATGGACTAAAAGAACAGTCTCTAAAGAATTTTAGGTTAGTCAGATTCAGCACAGCGTAGCAGCTCGAGTCCGAAGAGCAGCTGCTACGATGCCTAGCCTGATTGGGAAGTAGTGAGGGGATAGATGGATTGATAGATGCCGGAGCAAGAGATGGGAGGGATCTAAAAGTAAGTGGAAAAACTTTTAAGTCGAAATGCTGCTTGATGGGTAGCCAGCGCAGGCTGGTGAGAAATGGTGTACTGTGGCTATTTCGACGCTCATGGCGGACAAGCCTGGCTGCAGAGTTTTGCACCCAACTTTTAGCTCCTTATTGCACAGGCCGGAAGACCTGAGAATGGTGAATTACTGAAGTTGAGAGTGGACTTCACGAAATTCGTGGACGAAGTTGGATGTGATATGCATATCTAAGCAGTCTCACAATTTCTTGCAATTTTACGTAGCTTAATGTAGCTGAAAGTAGGCAGACTTGAATATGGAGCTCTGCCCTTAGTGCCATTTTGATCAATTGGCCGATGCTGGACACCGAGCACCGACACCCATTCCGTTGAGCTTGCTCTTCTGAGTTTGTTATATTGGGATGTGAGGTGCATCTGACTATAATGCTAATGTCTAACGGAAGAAAGTCAGGCCATAGACCAGTAAGAAAAGGGCACAATGCAGCATGAGCATTTTGCAACGTAAATGTAGGTCTATATTCCTGTTCTTATCTGTCCCCCTCAAAGAGTGCCCTGTGGCTGTAAGCTGTTAAAAGTGACTTGATTTGCTGCATATGTACTCTTAGAATCACTACATCATTGCCCAATGTGAATAACTGCATTTAGCATTAAAGTAATGGTCGGCTGATTCAGCAGCCTCATTTCCATTCCGGCAGAGTAGCCTTAGTGGCTCTCATCCACTGTTAGCAGGCAAAGCTGAGTTTCCTGCTTCAGGACTCGAATGCATGAGCATGAGCAACGCGTGATGAAGTGCAAGCATCTTTCCCTGGGCTAAGAGGCAGGTAATAATAATAATAATAATACATTTGTACATTTGCCCTCAGTGAACTGAATCTCTTTCTAGGCACTTGACTGATACGAAATGAAATATGCTTAAGATCAAGACTGTTCTTATCAGCCTAAGGGAACATGGCTTCAATATACAGGTGTACAAGTGTCTACCATGCTGCAAGAGGCCTTAGGCTTGTAAACTCATATAGCTTTAGCCCTGTGAATCCAAAGAGAACGGTTGTACATGATTTCAGCTGCCCTGTGAAAGCTAGAGTTGAATGAATGGTGTTTAGGCAAGCCCCTTAGTACCAACTAATTGATATGCTGCAAGTTTGAAACCGCCTCAAACCTACTCTTTAGAATAGAGTAAATGTTAAAATGGCTGAATGGACAGACGTATGTTATGTATGGGTCTGACCGTGTCTTAAATTGCTAAGAGAGCATTCTTTTAGGTTAGTGATTTATAAAGTTTCTTACAGTGGACCAGAGGCTCGGATATTCTAGAACAGCATCTAAGGCCTAGAGGGAGACCAGTAAGTATATTTGGAATTTTTCTGACTACAGAGGATGCTTTTTTAGACCAGCATGCTATCCTCTGAAAAACACATTTAGATTTATTTTTAGCCAGTTATTGGATATGAGCATCACGTACCATGGTCATGCTACACGGCAGAATTTGCTCAAAATGGCCTGGCATTGTTTCTTTTTGTCAGCTTAGCTGCCCGGTCCCAAGCTTTATCGTTGGCGATAGAACTTAGCAGTGAAGGTATAATTGCAGCAAATAATTGCCAAACTGTCATTCCTTGAGTGTGATGCTAGATCTATTCAAAGCTTACTTAAAACCGGGCCTCACATCTTTGCACTGGGTTATATTTTTGTAGGACATGTTGATTTGAAAAATATGCTGTTGATTATAATTGTTTTTTAAACATTTGACCTTAGTTTGAAAGCAGTCGTGTGATTTCTGTTGCCGAGCTAGGCCAGTAAAAGATAGGGGAAATGCACTTGCAAAAAAGTACACGATCATGGGTGCTATGGTGTCTTGAGGCACTCGTCTTTTAGTTTATTGGATGAGCATGCATGTCCGAGTGCACGTCTTATTCTTGCTCCTGCCTTCTACTCACCAATTGCTCTCCGGATTGCAGATTGTCGGTGTGTGTGCTGAAGAGCTGAAAGCAGCACAGCATTGGAACGGACCCGGAGTGCTCGAGCTCATCCGAAGCATACCATCGTGAGTGCCAGCTTCAGCACCCCATGTGGGGGGCAGCTTCGGCCAAGGGGAGAGGAGGGAGCTGTAGCAGCAGGTACTTGGCTGCTGGGTCCTGGCTGTAAGAAAGAAGTGTGCATGTGTGTGCGTGTGCGTGTGCGTGTGTGTGTGTGTGTGTGTGTGTCTGTAAAGCTGAGATTCAGTACTCCTTTTTATGATAGTTTCGTTCCACACCTAGCTGGCCTCATGCATGCTTCATGTGAACCAAAAATTAGAAGTGCTCTTAGTTTTGTGTGTCGATAGTGGAACCATCCAAAGGACCGAGGGGTCCGACTGTCAGAATATGTTTGCGCTGGTTGTAATGAGCTTGAACTCGAGTAAATCACAATGTACCTCAACCGTAGACAAGTGCAGAGTGGATGAGCAGGTGCCTGAGATCCAAGCCTACAAAAGCGGTTCTTAAACCTTAACTAGCGGCTAGTGTCTGCGCTACTCGCACTTAGCAGCACTGGGTTTTGGTCACATCCGTGTAACAAACGATCGGAGATACATCTCGCATGCTGCTTGCTGCCAAATGACTACTAAGTATAAAGCTATCAGCTTGCAGCTCGACCTTGATGACGCACAGTTTGGACAGTGTTTGCTCTGCCTGTTATATAGTCGAATTGTTGTCCCACAAGTTGACGTCAGTGAAGCCTGATTCTAACCAAACCTTAGTGTGCAACCTCGTACCCAGGTCACACCCATCAATCCACCGAGCAGTGGGGAGGTACTCGAAAGGTCCGGCATGGCCTTGCTGATTTTTTGTACGGCTGTGGCTAGAGAAGAGCTATCTGTCTGTCTATCTACACGTCTGTCTATATCAGGATGTCTGCTGGAATTCACTTCCTCTCCACTGTTTCTGAGGAGTATAGATTCAGCCTGTGCTGCTGATCATTTACTGCTGCTGTAGCAAGCATGTTGCAGAAATAGAGCAGAGCTGCTGAGATAATTGATGGGGTAAAGAAAAAATAATTTTACTCGTCTGTGTGGAGAACAGTGTGTTGAAGGATTGACGTGTCTCTCTGTTGCCACATACTGCCACATGGCTGTCTTTATCGTCGTCTGCTCTGTACGAGAAATAAGTGCATATTCATGATGCTTTCCTGTGATTAGTAGGCACCGAGTATTAATTAAAAGACTATCTGTCGGCTCTAAGCATGTAGCAAAAGCTTCATGGCAAATACACGTTCAGATAAGCAACTAAGCTTGTAATCTTATGGGATGGATGTGATGCACAGCTCTGCCTATGTGCACTCAGATCAGAGAACTGCAGGTGTTGCTGGCTTCGTGGAGATCGATCGCTTGCTGCAATATGTCTAAAAAGTTATGCAATTACGCGAATCGGTTCGAGACTACTGATCTGCATCTATAAGTCAGCTTTGCAGCAGGCATGCATCGAATTGTAGGCAGTCGGCAATTGTGTAAAATGCTGCAGTGGCTCAGACCGTTTAGGCGTCGATGTGCTGGAATATTTTGTAATTAGAAGACAGTATGGCAGTGTCAAGGAATGTGGATGCGGAGAAATGTGAGCGAATTGAGAGAACGGTAAATTGGCTTTCGCAAGTGTGTGCTCGCTTCGGGACCCAAGGATTTGTGCTTTGGTGCCCACGAAACGGCTGAGTTGCAATAAAGTAGCTATTTCTTCCCAATTTTAATCTGTGAAAATTGGCCGAACAGGCATGCCGTGCTTTGGTACTCTGGATGCTTTATGCAGTATGCAGAGATACGAACCTTTGATTGTAGCCGCACAGTGCCCGATTTTGTAGCATGCCCACTTTTCTAGTGGTCAGTTGGGTTGGCCAGTCTTCCCCCGGGAGCAAGGGCCGGCTGTTTGTCCCAGAGGAGGGCAGCGTTAGGTCGCGATTGCCATTGCGCTTACAGGGGTCCGGTACGTGTGCATGAGCACTTGGAGAAAAGTGAGCATGCTGGGACTTCTGCTGCAGTCGGGCCTTTGCTGCTGCTGCTGCACTAGCTTATTGGAAAATTTTGGACCTTAGCCTGCTGGAGCTGGAGATGTGAGTATGCAGGTCGATCGTGGGATCAGGGGAGACAAGGGCATGGAGGATGGGTGGCGCTGCTGCTGCTGCACGTGTGCGCTATCTTGTAGAGCTGGCGGACCTTGGTTGATAACAGACATGAGACGTGGGGAGACCATTTTTGAGCTGGATCCGAAACTGCAGGAGAAGCTGGACCAAGGTATTGAGCTGGAAGGCTCGAACCTAAGCGGAGTCAGTGGCTATGTGATGTGGGAGGACGGCACGAGGATGCTGCAGGAATATCACCGCGATGAAGACGGCAGTGCATCTGCTGCTGACGACGACAAAGAGAATCGATGCAGCAGTGGGACAGCAGACAAGCGCATAAACTCCAGCGACGCAGACAAGCCCAGGATCTCAGAGATAGGTACTTGGCTTCCTTTCATGTTGTACTGATACGTCTTTTGCGCTCTAGCAATATTCATAATACTTATTTGAATTTATCCGATGGTCTTTTTTGCATAGACCAATCGTGAGCATAAATCTCCTCAGCCGAGCATATATCTTCAGTCGCAGTAGATCAGTGAACACGATACAGAACACTTCCGGTCCTTATTGGTGGCTATATTGATGAGACTATGAGCCTGGACTTGCATATGCCTGCCGCTGACAGCACAGCACGATCTGTCCTTAATCGCAACACGAGTCTGTCATTACTCGCTCCCTGCGTCACTCTGTGGGCGAGGCTCTATTTGCTGCATCCGGTGCAGCAAAAGAGGTAGAAGGAGTAGCAGCTGGGCAGGTCTGCTCAGGGGGGGGGGGGTTGCTTAGGCTGTGGTTTGGTGGGGGTGAATGGGGGGGGGGAGGGAACGACTTATTTCAGGTGGCCACCAAGTCTTGCCGTTGTCTAGCTTACACGAGCTGTGCTGTTTACTTTGTCCATTTTCTTGAATCTGTGATATCCACTCAGAAGATTTCTATAACGTACCTACTGCTGTCCATTATGAATGCGGTCGGTCACCCTCTTCGGCATAGGATTGCACCCAACGGAGATAGGAAAGGGAACGAAACTGTTCAGCAACCGAGAGCCGTGCTTGCAGGAATATGGAAAATAAGTTTGGGTGGATATGGTTTGCAAGTTTGCAAGCAATCCAAGGCCACCGAGCCTGTTATGCTAGCATGCGTTAAAGGTTGCCGCCCACCAAGATCTGTGTGCCAGCCACTGGAGCCTGTGCCGTGTCCCCTGCTGCTGAGAGTAGTGATGGCCAAATCGTACGACTGAGGAAGGGGTGGTGGTGAAGCTTTTCTCAGGGTATCTCCAGTCATCGTGCTAAGGTTATCTCCTTTATCCACTGGGAAGCTCTTGTCCTGACCGCGGCTCGCCCTGCTCGGCCAGAGTTTCTAACGGTCACTGGGGAGCGACTGAGAGTGCCCTGCCCCGATGGCTCCACCGGGGTTCAATTTGACATGCCATGAAGTCGAATTCTATGAGCCTTCGAGGTAACGTTTTCTATTGTGATCCCTAACAGGTTTTATGGGTGTAGAATTATGAAATCTCACCCAAAACTGGCGCCACAGTGTCATTTACGCTGGGCTCGGCAATTCACTTCTCCATGGACTCCTAAAGAAAGTAGTGCAATTAGTGCGAAGCTTGAAGCACTTATCGTCAGTGGAAGTCAGAAGTGGTTACACTGCTGCTTAAGTTCTTTTAGTAGTGCATTACAGAAGAAAAGCGACCACCTACCTCAGAGTGCTAAAGCTTCAGTGAGCTTTTGATAAAACTCGAATCAAGGGTTTTTCTGAATGAGCCCGAACGCAGAAGAATGTGTTTATTTCTCAATATTTCACGAGCTATTAACTAACATAATTCAGCCTAGCATGGTTATATACACCAAGGCCGATTTGTATTACAAGTGTACAACATGTCTGAATTTCAATGGACGTCACGTGGAGTGCAGCTGCTTCGGTGCATCAAGAGAAAAGTGTCGAGGCTCCACTGTTATGGATCTTTTTTGATGCTAGACACTCGTGTTTACTATGCAAAGCATTCCGTTAAAGCTGATGTCGTATAAATGCAAGCTTTCATTTAATGCCCGCATTAATTCTGCTTTGATTAACAGTTAGCATCAGGGGTTTTATGCTCGACCAAATTTTCTCCTAAAACCATGCTATCATCACCAATTATTACCGAATTCTAATCATCTGACCACATCTCATTCAGTCTATAGTGTGTGCCTTCCTTTGTATCCCAAAACACCCGTGAAATACGGAATCTCGAGACCTTTGACATCGATGCTATCTGCACGAGAATATCTTCTTTGCCCCTGTTGCTTAATCGCTCTTTTGATATGTCATCATTAGTAGAATGCTACAACACGGCACTAGAAGACATGCTTGACGAGTGTTTACCTCTGACTAAGCTCACAGTGCATACTACAAACATTAAACAAGTTAGGCCAACTAAGCAAGGTCGAAAAAGCATGTACAAGATTAGGACTGAATGCGTATCGTCAGGCATATGAGGGCTACTATAGGTCGTACCAATCAATCCCAGAAAAGGCCAAGTCTAGCTTGCTTCGACAAAACATTGTTGAATCACAGATGTACAATCTAATGATTATGATATTTACGATCAAACATCTCCTTAACCACTCCCAGGCTAGCTCCTTTACCTAGTGATCCTTGTGGTGATCTAGCCAATCGCTTCTCGAGCTTCTTTGTCAACAAGATAGACAAGATTAGGGAGCCCATCCCTAGGGTGACTGCATCCCCTCTGGAATCAAGTCCTTTAATTCCGTGCAGCACCTCAATCAATTCATTCAATCAAAATCAAAACATTCAAGGAGGCCACGAATGACCTCATCCTGAAGTTCATAACCCAATCAAAGAATACAACCAGTCTACTAGACCCTATTCCTACTGTCCTACTTCTATGATACGTGGATGTGCTGCTGCCATGCATAATTAACATCCTAAATATGTCATTAGCCTAAGGTCATGTCCCAGCACCTTTCAAAAAAAGCTGTTGTCTGGCCACTACTCAAGAAAGCATCACTAGACCAAAGCAACTCGAGCAACTTCCACCCAGTCTCCCTTCTACCGTTCCTACCAAATACGTTGGAACGAGTCGTGGCAGACCATCTGAACTCTGAACTGAACATTTAAACTTCACACCTAGCTAATAAGGTCCAGCCTGGTTTTAGAGCTAATTACTCCGCAGAGTCAGCATTGCTTCGGGTGTTTAACGACCTTATTAGGAATGCATACTTAGTTAGAGTCTCTGTGCTTGCTTTGGTCGATCTCCCCATAGCTTTTGATACTATCGATCACCAATTTCTTCTCGAGTGCCTCTCATCTTGCCTGTGCATCACTGATACTGCATTGCAATGGTTTTAAGTCCTTTCTCAGTGGGAGACTCCAGAACATTAATGTGAATGGAG